>JACRUU010000026.1:13655464-13662964 GCA_030449085.1 Kryptopterus vitreolus
TTGAGTACAGAATCAAATTTTCCCAAACATTATTATTTATATGTTTTGCATCACTTCAATTATACTTGGATATTTGTTCAACTTAAACTGATAAAAACCTCTCCATATCTATCATTTTTAACACCTCTGTGACGGAAACATTATCGGTGCTTGTGTTGAATTTCTAAAATAGATTTTGATCTGGATGTAGTTGCAGAGGCTATGCCATATATTATATCCTGTTCTGTTTGCACATATCAATCTAGCTGATAAGATCTTACACACACATGAGGACTGGGCTGTTTTTAGATGAACAAGGGGATTTTAGATACCTCTGTGAGGGAGTGTGCACTGTTCGAGAATCTCAATAGGTTTCATTTGAGGCTCACAAGTGAGTCGTTTCGCAGTTCCCTCACAGAATATTGCCTATTTTCCATGTCTTGACATTTTCAATTTGTGGATTGTTCATATGAATATGAGCGGGCAGCTAAAACAGGGTTTTAGTGTGGGTACTTTTTAACGATCACTATTTCAAGAAAGCCTGGGAAAAAAAAGTCTAAGTAGATATATAAGCAAATAACATTATAACGAGCAAGTTCTGGATTTAATGCTGTAGTGAAAAACATTCATTTATCACAAATCATTTTAACAATCACTATTTAGTTAAAACTGTTAATAAAAATGATAATAAAAAATTTAAAACAATGAATAATTACAAAGTTATATAATAATAATAATAATAATAATAATTATTATTATTATTATTATTATTATTATTATTATTGTAACAATAAACCAATGTTAGAAAACTGACTTTTAAACTGACTTTTAAACTGTCATTAGAAATACATAATGATTTTAGATTTTAGAACTTTTAAAGAATTTAGTGCTAAATTTACTACAATTCATGACCTTCTACTACACTGAGCTACCACTTCTTGACAAGTAATATAACTGAGATTAACAATTGGTAGATACCTTTATACAAAGACACACCTGTAAAAAAAAAGTCATATGTCTCTCTGAATAAATTAGGATTTGATGAGAAGTGCAATTTCTTGACCATGAAGATAACGAGGTCTTGCTTTAACAAAAATGATGTATGACAAGAAATGCATTTGTAATAAGTTTCCTATGGAAAACAATCAAATAGTTAAAAAAAAAAAGTATCAAAAATGGCACATAGTAAAAGACTGGAAGTTTTTCGAAGACCGAAAATGATCATGTGAAAAAAGATGACCAAAAAAATCTTAAGACTAAAATGTTCGCCCCTATTTCATTAAGAACCGTCCTAATGGTCAGCTGCATGCTAATTTGTGTTTGTCCAAACTGATAAGGATTCACTGTTCATCCGACTACAGTGAAATGTATCTTTCTTCACCATGCAACTTATGAATAGCGTTCGTTTCTGTTTCGACTACTAAAGCAACTGTTTTAACTACTTTATTAAATGTCTTTTTCCCTCAGCTACACTGACACTGACTCACTGCTCTAAGTTTAGCTTTGACATGAATTGATCAGTTTGCACAGATGTGGACCAAATGGGCCAATCAGCAGTGGCTGGTGGTAGTGATGGGAGGGGTTGGCCAGAGGTGGCCATGCTGTAACTCACCTACATTTAATCCTCCACCAGGCTAATTTCTGGGTAAAGTCACAGCGTGTGTATGTATGTGTTTGTGTTTGTGTGTATGCATCTGTATCATCCCCCACGTCAGGACATGGACCTCGGATGCATTGGTAGGTCTCTCTTCTCTCAATCTGCTACTTGTTAAGTAAAAAAAAAAAAAAATCAGCTTAAAAGCTTCCGTGTAAGTGTCAAACTGATTGTAAGAGTTTGTGTGTGTGTGTGTGTGTGGAGAGAGCCTTAGTCGGCAGGCCTGGAGAGGATGTGTCATTGCTGAGAGGTTTTCCCCTTTTTACTCGTGGGCCTCTCTTTGAGTCTGTCTCTCTCTCTATTTATCTATCTCTTTCATTGTGGTCCTAAACATTTTTTTTTATTGCAGGTTTGGTTTTCTATAACAAAAAGAAAGTTGTCACCCATCCAATGACTTCTAGCAACAGCACAATTGCTACAGACCTTATTAGTCATAATAGGATGGCAAACATGCAGTGTAGTCTTAGTAGTGGTTTTTATCACGAACATCGTTATGCATTTCGCGATAATTACATGTCGATGTGCAGCAGCGGACTAGGCTGTTGTTTGTATTAGTAGCTATGTTATACACTGTCGGAAGTACACAGCAGGTAAGTTTACTGGTTTCTAATTGAGATTTTCAGTTAAATTATCCATTGTATGAAATCAACATGTGTTCCGATGTAGCAGTTGTAATTGCTCTTCTATTGATTCTGCCATAAGCTAAAATTTGCGTCCAAGTTCTTGACTTAGCTAATACCTGTAGCATTACATGTCTTTGGGGACAGTTTGTATTTATGTTTATACACACACATACACGCACATGCACTGTAATATTTTGGAGGCAATTTCAGTGCCCGTTGTGCATTTGTGCATGTTCTAAAAGCATATTTGTCCAACATCGACATTACATATTTGTCAAATAAATGCCATGTATTTAAATTTAATCGATTTATTAGGTAGTTTATTCTGCCTATTGACCGATTGCACAGTACTGAATATTTTTCGACAATTGATTGATTAGTATATATATATATATATATATATATATATATATATATATAGATATATATATATATATAGATATAGATATATATATAATATATATATATATATATATATATACAACAAATAATCTTTATTTAGTTATTAACTTTATTTAGTTTAGTTATTTTCAATGTTCACTTCTTATAAAATGTTTTCGATTAAAGAGATTGATAACAATTGTATTCAAAAATCATTCTGAAAGTACATATATATACATATATATGTATATATATATATTATATATATCTATATATCTATATATATTATATATATATATATATATATATATATATATATATATATATATATATATATAATAAAACACACAGATCTTTTTATTTATTTATTTATTTTAAACACATTTCAACAAGACCCAGATTTTACCCAAAGTTTGTCAGCAATAGCATGTGAAGGTTTGCATCCCTGTTTCCATATTTCAAGTAGTTTATTATTTGGATGTTTTTAATTATTTATGGCATAGAAATTTCAATGTATATGACTGGCAAAATGCAGACAAGGCCCATAGTAGAGACTGAAAATAATAATGACAAAACACCATCCCAAATAAAGGAACGAACTCTCACAGAGATAAGTAAACACATATTGGGGTACTTGGGGTTATCATAAACAATATTTTAAAAAATAATCATAAAAAAAGATGAAGGGTTACAGTGTAGACACTTTGGAACAGTGGGGAAAACTTCGGATGTTGTCATTAGGAATGAAAATTAATAATGCTGTATAATTTATGATATGGTCTGAGTAAATTTGCTTCTTGAGCATCAATCGTTTTCTAGCATTCGGTGTTTCAGTTGTTTTACTTATGACAGATATGATTGGCAAAATCAATTATATTCAAATAATGACAGAAAGTAAGAAAGAAAGAAAACAGACACTCTACTTACTTATAATACACGGATTGTGTTATTTGTTGTCATTTTGCTAAAATAATGTATATCCAAAACCCTACTCACTGCACACGAGGTCACTGGGTGTCATATTATTGCAATGTCGGCTGATGCCTTTATAATATTATCTGTATTTGCAAACATGTAAACATACACATGGAATGAAATCATAGCTATGACATACATTTTGGAAAATATTATATCACTTCATAACATCTACTTTCCGCTCAATCCATTATCATTATCAAGAACAAACCCGAGGGGGGAGTGATCATATCTCTTGCATATGCTCATGCAAGCATTATAAGCACATTTTATTAACAAATTGAACAAATAGGCGTCAATAAATGTAGTGTATTGTAGAAAATAAAAATGCAATTGAAAAAAGTCGATTGGATCTTTGTTAATTAGCATCATTTATTAAAGGCAATTAGATTCGTTTTAATTGCCGCGAAAAAATCTTCGTCAAATGGAAAATCTTTTATATTTACTTCTAGTGTCCATCTGTAGAACATACATCATTGCTTTTTTATTCTTCCTTATATTTATATAATACATTGATGCACATGTTGTGTAAGCAAAATGATGTATGTCTCACTGTTACTACAGTAGATATCTATCTTACCCATCCTACTGTATAACCTTTTTTTTTTGTTGATCAAACAAAACTCATTGCTTTGTTTTATGAGAAGCTGTGTACAGGCATTAGTCACAGTTTCGCATTCTGAGGAGGTCTGTGGCTTTGGTCCGAGTTTTTAGAGTGAAATTTCAATGATGATGCAAAGTGTGAGTGGTGTTCTCCAGTTGTGACATGGCTAGACTTGTAGACAAACACCTCCTACAGTCTGTGTTAATTTGATGACACATGTCAGAATGGCGTTACTCTTAAACAAAGGCATGACTTACAAATTGTCACACTCCTGGAGAACCCTCTTGTAAAGAGCTGGATAAGCTGCATCTAAGTGTATCTAAGCCTTTTCTAACAATAATGATCCAACACACTCTATTGCTATGTTGTATTTTTTCTAAAATGTATATTTTTTCCACATAAATCATACGTAAATACCGTTACTATATAGATAAAAAGTCTTAATTATTCAGAAACCCTCTATAGAGCATTTAATGAGTTTAGATATGAAACTTCAAAGAATGATGATAACTCTTTCACCTGGGGTACCATTCTGCTTTTTCCCTCTAGGGTAGTATAGACACCCTAGACACGGTGTGAGTCATTACTGTACAACCTCGTTAGGGTTGTTTGTCTCTAAAAAGAAATGAAGAATAAGAATAAGATCTTTTAACCATCAAATCTAATACCTGTTAATTTGTATGTGAGAACTATTGATATTTGCTGTGCTTGCTGTGACCTTGATGTAGTTGTTTTTTCGGCTCACTTCCAAAATCTAGAAGCAGCGAACATTTCATAAACTTTTGACGGATATGAAACCATCTGTTTTCGAGATATTGTACTAGCCTTACACAGGGGTCTAAATGGGCAGACACATGCAAAATAAATAACTAAAAACAACAATTGTAGAGTCATAAAATAATAAAAAATGAATATGTTATGGGCAAAGGGGCACAGTGGCTTAGTGGTTAGCATGTTCGCCTAACACCTACATGGTCTGGGTTCGATTCTCCTCTTGGCCATGTGTGTGTGGAGTTTGCATGTTCTCCCCGTGCCTCAGGGGGTTTTTCTACGGGTTCTCCGGTTTCCACCCGGTCCAAAAACATGCACGATAGGTTGATTGGCACCTTGGAAAATTGTCCCTAGTGTATGAATGTGTGTGTGTGTGTGTGTGTGTGTGTGTGTGTGTGTCTGACTCTGTGAAAGGGCATCAGGATTTATAAATGTAAACATAAAGGTCTTCTTTTCTTTTCTTTCTCATTTTTGTTTAGGGTGAATGGAGATTATCCAGCACATCATTCAGCAGAGCAACTTTCCCCAGAATTCCTCTTTCATTCTCAAGAATTACATACGTCTTTGTGTGCCAAGATGATCAGAATCCGCAACCCCCACCCTCTGCCTTATGTGCATCAGACTGAAATGTTTCTGAGGTCGGGGACACTATGTGACACTGTCCTCAGTGTAGAGGGCTACTCTTTCAAAACACATGCATTGGTACTATCCTGGGCCAGCAAGACCCTTAAACGGCAGCTACTCAGCCAGAATCCTATTAAAGGCTATTCCTGCATTGTTGATGGCATTTCCCCCAAAACTGTTAAACAAATCCTTGACTATGTGTACAGTGATTGTGTAGAAGTGCCCAAAGGGGACCTCCCAGATTTACTCAGGGGAGCTCGGCACCTGGAGGTGCAGTCACTAATGGAGCAGTGTGAGTTGCAAATGGGGATCCAGGACAACGTTGTCGATAGCGAAGGAGGGAGGTCCTCCCCCAACATTGACGTAGAAGAATGTGATTCAAGTAAAAAAATCCCCTCTTCTGATGAAACGTCTCTCAGTTCTTCTTTAGAATCTCCTCTGACACACTTTGACCATGAAAAGTCACAACGTGTCACTAACCTCTCACCCCCACCACAGAAACCCCCCATGTCCATAACGATAGCAACTCCCACAGCCTCTAGGGAAACCATTTCCTCCACATCATTAGTGGCCCAGACCCCGTCTTTTCCCTGGCCCTCAGTAAACCCGTCACATCATATGGTACTTGCCTATACCGACTTCATGGCATTCCAGCACATGGTGGCATGTTCATACCCCGCACCCATGTATCCCTTTTTGCAGCACTCTCTCCAGCGCCAGATGCCATCATCTCTAGTGGGCTACACAGACCTGCTTCATCCACATGCACATGTGTTGCGTTCTAGGCCCTTTGATAGGCCTCTTGTCCCCGAAGTCAATCGAAAAAGCGACCTCATCAGTGCAGCACTGCCAGGAGCTGCATTACAGGAGAAAGAAAGGTATGATCACATTGAATAACAACAACAACAACAACAACAACAACAACAACTTTATCATAATGATGCGTTTTAAATAGTTATTAGCTAACAAATTACTCAAAATGTTATATATATAAATGTTATATATATATATATATATATATATATATATATATATATATATATGATATGTTGTTAAGGTGGCGCATAAAGATTTCTGAAAGCACTAAGAGAGAAAAGCAGATGTAAAGCAATAATTCTAGAATTACAAAAAGCATTGATTAATGCTTTTTAACACATTTTTATTGTGGGTAAGTCATAACCACAACTTATGTTACTGTATGAATGTGTGTTTACTGACACTGTCTTTCCAATAGACGCAATTTTCCTTCACCCCTCCACCTACACACAGTTCATCACAAATGCCATTGTACTTATAGCCAGCACTGCTTCATTTATACATCATAACAGTGAAACACTGTAGACTCCATACAGTATTTGCAAGCTAGGTTTGAGGTAGTATGATCTACTGCACAATTTAAAACAGTACTATATTCTTTATATAGATCTGATTTATACCACAGCACTTTTATTATTCTATATTATTCTCTTTTTGGTAGAAATAGTTTGAGGTATTTCTTTTTTTTATTGCAGTAGCTTAGACACATTTTTTTTCTTCACCCCTCCACCTACACAGTTAATCACAAATGCCATTGTAGTTATAGCCATAGTTTCTTTTATACTTTATAACAATGAAACTCCAAAAACCTAATTTGATTCCATTCATGTTCAACATCTGCGCTAAACATCTGCAGAGTGTATGCAGAACAGATGCTAAACGGCACTCCTACACACTACTTACTCAAACCTCACGCAGACACTGTACGTCAGTGTGTGAACCCATGCACTGTACTGCCTACTCAGTTCCTTTGTGTGAAGTGTTATGGAGAAAAGAGAAGTGCTATTACTATCAGGATGGAGAAACTGAGGGGAGATCCCTCCAATCCCCCTTATTACCCAAATGGCAAATAT
>JACRUU010000026.1:13667964-13907964 GCA_030449085.1 Kryptopterus vitreolus
ATATATATATATATATGTGTGTGTGTGTGTGTATCATATCTATCACATATGTATGTATGTATCACATATGTATGTGTATATATACACATATATACAGATAATATGCTATAAGCAGATACAAAAACTTACACTTTTTTTTTCTTCTTCTTGAGAAGTAGAGGTGTGCAGAATCTTTGCAAAAGGTTACACCAGATGGAGGTTCTTCACAGGCAAGTGGTCAGTCGTGAAGCGTGTGTGCATGAGGTGGTCAGATTTGAGGCTTACGTGACAAAGAAAGATGCAGTAGCAGTGCATATTTCATTTGCAGAAAGGCAACAAAGCACTGAACCGTTATACAGACCCCCTCCGGCAAATATATACAGTATAAAGTTATAGACAACAGAGTTACACGTATTGTTGGTGTGTAATATACATTTAAATGAGTATAAATGTCAATAACGCCTCGTTATTTATTCAGTTGGTTAGTATACTTTGTAATCTTTGTGGTTCTGTAATATATCAAGTTCCTCCATTCATTCAATATACTTGGAAGTTGGGAACCTTAGGGAAAAAAATAAATAACAGTAACTCTGAAAAAGATCTAGGGAAAAGCTAATAAACAGCCTAGATAGCTAGGATTGGTAGATAGATAGACAGACAGACATATTTACAGACATAACCTATATTAGAAAGAGGTTAATTCATGCTGGAAATTCATGTCATTTGTGTCTGTTAGTAAACTGACCACAATGACCTGCTTAACTTTTTTCCACTTACATATTAAAACAAGCAAAATTACACACATACACACACTTTTTTTTTCTTCTTGTATGCGGCCAGCTCACAGAAATGGTGCTATTTCCACATCAAAGCATTTTGAATACTTGTTGAGATCACAAACGTAACATACTTGTGCACGGGAAATGGTAAGCTACAGTCGTGAGATGACCGGTACATAAATAAGATGGCTTTTATATTTTGGTAATCATACTAGCCATAAGAATCTGACAGCTGAAAAAATGTGACCAGTAAACAACAAAAACAGGATTATAATTGAACTACCATTTTCTTTTAAGGATGAACAATTTTTTCATCCATTTCATCCGCTTGAGACCAGTTTTTCTCAGCAAAGCTAAATTGAATAAATCTGAATTAAATAGAACTGAATTTAATTGAATCAAATTGAATCTTTGTGCTGGATCTTTTGTTGTACTTACGGGGCACGATTAAATATACTGATAAACTTAGTGGACTGATATCCACTAAAAAGCCTAGGAAGCAACTCAAGTTATACATTTTATCAGCATGGCTCATAGGAAGAGTATAATGTCAGGTCTCAGGAAATTACCTTGTGCCCTTTAAGAATACCCAGCGGTGGTTTAATTTCAAACACCTTCCTTGCTGCATTTATTTTTATTTTTATTGCTTCTAATTACTGAGGGCAAAGAACATGCTTGTGAATATAAATGAGGAGAGTGGGCAAAGGTTTCTGAATTTCCAAAGATCACCTGAAATAATAATTTTAAAAAAGTAATAATAATAAAAGTAAACCTGAAAAAAATGGAAAGGTCAAAATGTCTTTTCACTTTTTTTTGTGTGCAGAAAAAAACGATTACAGGTGAAATGTTAAGTGAAACAATAATAAAAATGGCTTTCTATTATGTTCCTAGGTTTAGAGGAGCTTCATCATGAGTGCAAGTTCTGTAAGCGGGGTATTAGAGAGAAGCATTCACTGCGCTCTCTAAGAAGAGGCCATGGAGGAGAAAAGCCTTACCAGTGCAAACACTGCAACAAGAGATTCAGTCTAAAACACCAGCTAGATACACATCTCAGGGTTCACACAGGTACAGCAGAGGGACACAAATGACTTAATTACTCTAGTTTACATATCTGGAATAGTATAAGCCATCAAGATAAACATTGTTCTTTGACTCTACTGTAATTCCTGTTGGTGGTTTCTTGACCTTTTTTAAGCTTTACATTAATCAGTGAAAGATGGTATGGGATGGTAGGGAGGTGGTATAGCCCAGTGGTTAAGGTGTTGGACTCTGGACCGGAAGATCACTGGTTGAAACCCCGACCCCCCCCCCCCCCCCCCCCACCCCCCCCCCCCTCCCCCCCCCCCCCCCCCCCCCCCCCCCCCACCCCCCCCCCCCCCCCCCCCCACCCCCCCAACCACCACCACCACCAAGCTGCCATTAGTGGGCCCTTGAGCAAGGCCCTTAACCCTCAATTGCTCAGTTGTAAGTCGCTCTGGATAAGGGTGTCTGCCAAATACTGTAAATGTATGTTCAAGTTATTTGTTTGTTTGTTTATTATTATTATTGTTGTTGGTGTTGTTGTTGTTGTTGTTGTTAATAGTAGTAAAAGTAGAAGTGTAGGTTTAGGCTCTAATTAATCAGATTTATTAATATTTTGTATACACCTAATAAAAGTTTATAACAATATAAACAAATACCCCACAAGTAATGTATTCTTCTAGACAAAATTCACAAGTACAATTTATTATTGTACAGTTTAATGTAACATTCACTCAATATATGCTGAAGGTCAAAATTATTCCATGGCCCCAAAAAAGTTTCTAATTCTAATTTGTAAAGAAATCAGATGTTTGTCCTCCTGATTGAAAAAAAATGAAAAAAATATAAATTTAAGGTAAGACTAAATAAATAAAAAAAAGCCCTTTCAGTGTGTGTATTTTTGTCTGAATCAAAGATATACAATGATTTTCACTTTTTTTGACTACTGAAGTTTATACGTTGTTGTACCATTTTTTTTTATTTATTTGTTTGTTTGTGTGTAGGTGAAAAGCCCTTTGAGTGTCGGCTGTGTGGTCAGCGGTCACGTGACTACTCTGCTATGATCAAGCACCTGCGCACACACGGGGGTGCTACACCATACCAGTGCACGTTGTGTTTAGAGTTCTGCAGCAGCCTGGTCACCATGCAGAAGCACCTGAAGGGTCATCCAACTCAGGATTTTCCCCCTAACTGGAGCTTGAGCAGCACCTACCTCTATACCTGCCATTCATAAGAGTCAGATGATTCTGACCAGTCAAAGTATATTTCTGATAAAGAAATAAATAAGGCATGTTATATTATATTATATATTATTATGTACAGATTAAAAAAAAAAAACCTAAGTTTTTCAGTAGCAAATTATAATGTTTAAAAAAGAGCCGCATACTGTATTACCATGCTAAGATAAATCATTTCAGTATTCTCAGTTTCTTCACACACAACGTTGTTCTTGAATAAAAGTATTTCTGGACGTATCTGAGTAAAGTCTATTTAACGACTTCAGTCAATTCTAAGAAAAGTTTCAGTGTTATTTTAGTATATTCTACATACAGCAAGAGAAGGAAGAAGATAGGGAAGTAATCATTCATTACATTATCACATGGGATTTTGATCTTTATCAGTTTCACTCTTTTGAAAGCTATAGTTTTAAAACTAATGTACTTTTTTTATAGTGTATATTTTGGAATTTTGCTGCCTTATGCAGTTTCAATACAGTAGCTCAAAAACATCAGGGTTTTTTTTTGTATTTGTGTTTATGAGCCAAACTATTTCTTTTTTGATTTCTCATTTCACAAAATATTGTTACTTATACGACTGTTGCATTTTCTTAGCACTCAGGATACGTATCATGAGACACAGATCTTTGGCTTTTACAATGAATGAATTAAAGCATTATCATTACTACCAGAACATTTACTTGTTGTTGTGTTATTATTTTTCCCAACTCGTCAGATTCGTAAATTGTTGCTCATTTGTTGTCAGTTGTTTTTTAGCTTTTTTCATTTTAAGAAACCCATTAAAACAGTAAAAACATTCCCTTTTTGCAATAACATTTGAACGGCCATCAGACTAGTCGAGCTACACATAAATTAATGATTGATACAGTTAGTTTTAAAAACTAATGGCTAATTCTTTTCTGACCCAATAATGCAGAAGTCAAAGTATAAAAAAAACCCTGTTGTATATGACCTTTGTACAGCATGCATGTTGCAACTCTTCGCATATACACATGGGATTAATACTCTCTAAGGTATCTGTGCATTATTATTTTGTTTATTAGAAACTGCACTGAAATAACAATGGGAATAACAGTAGCTGTTCTTATAGTAACGGATTTTGAAACACAAATAAAACACATTATCAATCTTGGGAGCAATTAATGTGCTCCACAGAGAAGTAAAGTCACTGATGGCAAATGGAACTACTTTAATGTATATTAGTTGATAAGAAATAAAAAATAATATATAACATATATATATATATATATATATATATATATATATATATATATATATATATATATATATATATATATATATATATATATATATTAAAGGCCATTCAAAGTTGTGACTTTGTCACTAAGACCATTAATTATAGTTAATTATAATTATATACTGTAACAGAAAAGGTAACACTCATAAAAAATAAAATTACACAAAAACAGAAAATCTAAGAGATAGTTACAAGGAAACCATAGAATCTGATCATTTCATCTGTTACTAAACAATGCTCTGTATAGCATTTTGAGCCTTTGATTAAAGGGCCTTAGTGGGAATTAAGGCCTTATTCAGATAAATAATTAGTCACAGGAGGGCGGTACTAACACTGACCATAGCATAATTCAGTTAACTTCTAGCTCTCTAGTGGTCATTGTATAAGTCACTGCCAACTAATTAAAGAAACATCTTGTCCTAAGTCTCAATAGACCAGGACAAGATTTAATAACTGATATAAATGAGAAACAGTATCACACAAGTGTATCAGTGTATAACAACTGCCCCACAAAGCTATTTGCTGCATTACGCTTCCAACTGTCAAAATGAATGTCAATGAGTAAAACATTACTATTATTATTATTATTAGTATTAGTAGTAGTAGTAGTAGTAGTAGTAGTAGTAGTGGTAGTAATTAATAAAGACGTATCAGACATCCAATAAACTGGAGGCAACACCATCAAGTTCACACCATCATTCATAAAGTGTTTCCAGTTTATATTTATATTTATGTGTGTTTTTACATTAGTGGCTATGTTTGCCAAATTTGCCTTTACTGTAGGCGTAAATGAATTAAAGTGTGTTTCATCCAAAGTGAATACTTTGACCTTACACACTGTGTTTCTGGGATAGGTTCCAGATTCATCACAAGCCTGATCAAAATGAACCTGTCACTGAATTAAGAAAATGATGATCCAGATTTATATACATTCTTTAGCTTAATAACCAAGAAAAAACTTATGGCAATGACATAATGATCCCATTATAAATGGCTGCAGTATGTTACAGGTGAACTATATAGGATAACTATGTGTTAAAATCAATCAATGAAATCTCCAAAAGTCAACATTTTGGTTGTTTCATAATATTTCACATTTATTTCATACATTAAGCATAAGAATCCATACATAATTACATACTTAACATACATACATACTTAATGTATGGAATCCATTCCATACATTAAGAATCATAATAGAAAGAAAAATACTCTAAAAATAACATATCTGGCCAACCTTGTACTTGCTATATATCTCCTATACAGATATGTGTGTTCTAACTGCAGTTCTATAACTGCACAAAAATAAAACTAGGCTTAGAAATATGTGAATTTTTATTCAGATTATTTGAATAAAACAACATGTTCAAGAATTGCATGTTGTGACTTAAGGTAATCTCAATAGCATTATTAGCAACATTGTTTATTAAAAGAAAACATGTACAAGATGGAGACTGGGAGCAAGTCCCAAAAGGTCAATTAGTATTTGTGTTATTATGACCTCATTAATGGAATTCCCCATTCATCTCATTAATGAAAATACTTGTTTTAGAATGATGTAAGTTTTTTGCTAAAAATGTCCCAGATGTGTATGGATGGTGTCTTGTGTTGTTCTGCTATGCTATCCAGGGTGCTTTTCTGTTGCAGGCCTGTGTGTTTTACAGATTAACCTCCAGCTCCACAATGACCAACCCACACCAACCCTTTCTTTCTATTGACTGTGACTACATATTACTGATCACATCTAATAAGAGTTGTTTACATTTTAATATAAAATGATACAGCAAATATATTTTTGTTTGTTTCAATAAACAAGCTATTTTGCTTTTGATAGTATGCTAGCTTCCACTGATAACTAACATCTTCCATATCCCAAGTGAGATTTATGTAGATACGAGGTGGTCCACAGACCAGGGACAAAGCCGATTTCCTCTCTCGCCAAAAGGTGGGGTGGTCTGTGGTCAGCCGGATGGTTCCCCGGTCTGAATCGGGGGATGGGTGTGTGTGGGATGGGTTGAGATGAGCAGCATCTGTGTTAACTTCACCTAATCAATCTTTCCCCTCTTTCAGTGATCGGGAAAGGATAAAAGGAGGGGGGCGAAGGAAGACGTGTGACTGTGTGTGAATATAAATAAAAAAAAGAAAAACGAACCTGTTCTCTGTTTTTCCTGGGGCACACAAACCCCTCGCTGCACATTCTATCCACTTTAAACTTTTTCCCAAATATAATCAAATCATAATATTAATCAAATATTGCATTGCATTCTTTAAGCTTTTATATTAAATACCGCATATCAGCCACTTGCAAATTGGGACAGTACCAGTAAGGCATTTAGTGAAAATGTATACAAAATCATATTCCAATTCAGAAAAGATTCCAAGGCTAATGGTGGTTAAGTTTCTCAGTCACACTCTCATAGTGTCTTGCAAGTCACCTATCATTTATCTCCCCATTTACACCAGAAGGAAAGCATTGTCACTTTATTTTTGTTGTAGGCAGCTTTTATTTCAAATTCACTTTGCTGTTATTCATAATATGTTTGCCCTTCTCAGTGAAGCTCCAAGTGAGTATTCTAATACCTGTGGTTCTAATTAGAACGGCCTTTAGGCCTTTATGTTAGGTATATACTGTGAGCCAGGCACCAGATGTATCATGTAGCATGGTTTCTAGAATAGGCTGTCCAATATAGCTTTCACATAGGAGCCAATGAGTCAATGCATGCATTCAATTTATAAATTATTGTTATTGTTGTTTCACAGTCTGAAGTTATTTCAGATAATCTCCTCAATTCATTTAAAATATGCCATACACTAGCATTCATTAGCAAAGTGTGTTATCAGTAATCTCATGGGTTTTTTGAACATGGCCTGACCCAATGGAACTGTATTTGGCAGTTGAACACGTATAATAAATGGGGAAAAGTTGGTTGTGATCATTGATGCAGCAGTTTCCAATGTAACAGTGTTAACAGTCCTAGCTGCCATAAAAAGATATTAATGCAATCTATAATCATTTGATGCAATCATAGTTTTCCCAAATGTTTGCATTAAAAGTTCCTGATATACTCAAGTGGCATCATATACACGTTCTTTGGGGGATGCAACTCCATATAAATGCACAATCCCATGCTCCTCTTCAGCTAACTGCTATAACTTCCAGCTTTTATAAGGTGAGTGTATTGTAAGCACATACTAATTTGACATGTATAATTTACAATGAAGAAAAGAAATATAATCAACACTGTAAATTTGTTGTTAAATGCACATTAACCGTCAGTAACTTATTTTCCCTATATTTATTTATGGCGCAGGTTTTAAATGGCACTTCAATTCTCAAATTCAACATTCACTTATGACCTCCAAATAGCCAGACTTGATGTCTCACCAGAAGCGGTTTATCCCGTTTTCATCACTGGATCTTTGTTCTATTTGTTTTCAGTGTTTTGCAATGTGACCATTTTAGCATTGATTATCACCCAGCAAAGCCTCCACAAACCAATGTTTTTCATTTTTTTCAGCCTTCCGTTGACAGACTTAATAGGGATCACTTGTGCTCTTCCAAGGCTGCTTCTGGATATTCTAACCCAAACAAATAGAGTCTATTATCCAACTTGTGTCCTGCAGGCCTTTCTGCTTCATTTGTATGGAGGCAGTGTACTTTTTATCCTGGCAGCCATGTCATTTGACCGCTACATAGCAATATGCAAGCCACTCAGATATAACTCTATCATGAGTCCCTGCATTGTCGGTGGTGTCATAGCTCTGGCTTGGGGACTGGACATAACCATGATTGTTGTTTTATTTTCCCTTCAGGCAAGATTTTCAAAATGCAGGACTTACATTTTTAATATATATTGTGATAATATAGCCTTGCTCCAACTCTCATGTGGTGGTGATTTCACTGTGAACAATATCTATGGATTAGCTATAACGGGAATCATGCAAGGGATAAGTGTAACTGTTCAGTTATTCTCCTATGTAGAAATTCTCAAAGCATGTCTTCCCAACACACAAACCGATGCCAGGATTAAAGCGGTAAACACATGCTTAGCACAGATAATTACCTTTTTTCTGTTCGAAATAGTTTCTAGTATTATGATACTTTTATATCGTTTTCAGAACGTACCATCTAATGTGCAAAAGGTATGCGGTATATTGACTTTCACTCTCCTTCCGGTTATTAATCCTATTATATATGGAATGAAAACAAAAGACATCAGAAAAGCCTTCTTCAACATCATTCAAAAACACAAGATTGAATTCAGATAATTATGATGAGAATTTTACATGACTATGAAAAATTTGTGGGAAAAAAGCAAAACTTTGATGTATTCTGCTTTTTTTTTTTTTTAGTAATTTACGGCATGATATCTCAGTTGTTAAAAGCGACCAATCAGGAGAGTGGAATGAAATTGTATATTCATTGTATTAAAATGCTCTGTAGATAGTAGATTACACAATTTATTTGACTTAGTACATTTTTTAGGTATGCAAATCACGGTTACAAGATCATATTTAATCCATGGCAATGATTCATTCATAAATAAAAACTGCTTTATCTCAATCTCATTAAATTTGAGGGCTTAGGGCTGTTTCTATTGATTATTTCAGTAAATGAGTGTTCTGGTGATTAATTCATCAATTAACAAGTAATTGGATAAGGACTACTTTTTTATTAAAGAGAAATGCTAAATAAGAAAGAGAAAAAGAGACAGTTCTATAAAAAAATCTTTTTATTACTTTGTGTACATCAGTAAAAAGAACCCATTTAACGCGTTACATATACATATACAGTGCATTGAATAAGGCCCTCAGCATGTCCGCATAAAGTAAGTCACGGGAAACTATTAATTTAATGAATTTCACTTACTCATACTCGTATTTAACTTGCATTTGCAGGATATTGATGTGGTATTCCTGTCTCCAGAAAAGCTACTGTAAAAAATTCATGTACTAAATCTCTGTATTTACCCCCAGTTTATAAAAGTAAATGAATAATAAATTCTTTAAAAATTCTAAATGAATTAATAATAAAATACTTTTTTTTGCCTTCATACAGTATCTAAACAGACCAGTCATGTGACATGACTGTCATTCCAAATTTTGGAAACTTTCTGCCGTTTTCTTTAGCCTGACTTTTCTCCCCACCGGTTCCACCTTTTTTTCAATCTACAGCTTCTATTACCTGCCCACAGCACTCCATGTTTAGTGGGTGATGCAGCAGTAATGGTCCGTAGGAAACACGGTGCTCCGTGTTTAGAAAAATGGACCAAATGAACCACATTCAGTACATATTAATTTGAATCGATGAATTGTCAAATTACTCGTGCGTTTGTTAGCACATAAAAAAAGCTATTTATTTAACATTGCCCTCTATATAGATTTTAATAAGTTGCACTGTAGAAAATTCCAAATAAGTTTCCCATTTTGATGCAGTCTGATGGAAGTGGATGATGTCAAATAAATTATGTGTAATAGAAATATATAAATCCAATAATAAATTATGTATCCTCCATGGATATAAAAGATAAAGGTTAAAAATATATTGTAATTTAGAACAAATACAACAAATGTGAGCGACTCAGGAGTCAAATCACTGACATTATCCTCAAACAGGTCTTTTTTGTTGGTGGTGTATACAGCAGCCCAAACAAAGCAGGCCTATTTCCGATGTCATGCAGGGTGTTTGCTTCATTCCATATGGAAGTATTGTACTTTATTTATCCTTGCAGCCATGTTATTTGATCACCACAAAGCAATATACAAGCCATTCATTGTGTATATGCTTACAAAGTGAACGGTGATATAATTTGATAACTTGGGCCTTTATTTTGTTTTTATATGTGCATTATTTGTCCTTCAGGCACAAATTTTGAAATGTAAGATGCTTATTGATATTATGAAATAATGTATCTTTGCTCCAACATTTTAATAGCCGTTCATTATTTTTGTGGTACATGAAAATTAAACATTTGTACAGTTGATTTGAATATTGTTTCTACATTTATCAGGAATTGCTGCTTATTATTTGTTTCTGACAATTAACAAAATATTATAAAGATTGTAAAATATAGTTTATGACATAATTGAGATTTTGAAAGCGAGAAAAAGTGGAAAAAGAAATGAACTGAGAAAGCTATAATATTTATGATAATGACAATTTCTGACACAAGTCACAGACACATTTAATATAAAATAACAATTATCATTAAGAACCTGAATAAACATTGTTTTAATATGATAACAAGACTAACAATATGACAGAAACGTTTTAGGGTAGGTAACATATAACATTTAACATATACCACAACATATAACAATGTCATTTTTTTGTTGTTGTTTTAAAACTCTATTCTGGTACATTGATAGCATTGTTGATAGGGATAGAATGTGATGGTAGCTAATTGGTTAAGGCATCTGACCTTTGATCTGAAGGTCATGAATTCAAATCCTAGCCACACCAAGCTTCCACTCTTTGACTCCTGAATATGGACTTTAGCTCTCAGAGCTGCTTGGTTGTATGAATGATAGAAATGTTAGTCACACAGGAGAAACGCTTCTCCCAAATGCCTTAATTGTAAATGTAGTGTGATAGTGAGATAAGCAATTGAATATATAAACTGCGTTATTCATAAATATTCCACTGTAATATATGAAATAAATAAGCATCATAATTGACACTGAGTAATGGTTATTATTTTGGTAATGACTGAAAGATCTTTCTATGTAAGATCCAATTAGCTTTCTGTCGAATTTCCTTTGTTTTCAAACCATAAATGAGAGGGTTCAGAAAAGGAGGAAATATCATTACAGACACAGCAAATGCCCTCCTCAAACCCTGGGATACATTTGCAAATCTATGCGCAATTAAGGCAAAACATGCATTGAACTCTACACACAGGAAAACAACAAGGTGCGTGCCGCATGTCTGAAGTGCTTTGCTCTTTGTATCAGATTGCCTTTTAAAGATACAAGCGATAAGGATTTCAATGTATGTGTAGATCACTATGAGCAGT
Organism: Kryptopterus vitreolus; assembly: GCA_030449085.1. Classification (NCBI taxonomy): domain Eukaryota; kingdom Metazoa; phylum Chordata; class Actinopteri; order Siluriformes; family Siluridae; genus Kryptopterus; species Kryptopterus vitreolus. The sequence goes on from JACRUU010000026.1 coordinate 13,679,255, forward strand.
GACAGTCCTTGTAATAAAATTGTAATGAGCAATCCATAATAGTTATTTAAACTTATGTCCCCACAAATTAGCTTCATCAAGCTTGGATTAGTACAGAAGGTGTCGACTATTTTTGTGTTACAAATCTCCGGACGGTAGCTCAGTGCCAGTAGAACACCAATCAATGTAAAATCTACCATCCATATTGCAATGATTATCTTTAACAAGCTATTTGGGGACATCCAGGTGTTATAATTTAGTGGGTGACAAATAGCGATATATCTGTCATACGCCATAGCGGTTAGAATAAGAAGTGATCCCGTCCCATATATGTGTGTCAGGAACGTTTGCACATAGCATGCATGATAAGTAATTGATCTATTCTGTGACAGTATACTAGAGATCAGCTGAGGGAAAAAAGCAGACGCTCCTATAATGTCATTGATTGGCAGGTTAAATAGCAGTATATGCATAGGCTTATGAAGATTTGGACTCAAAGCAATTATTATCAGTAGTGTCATATTGAAAAACAAAATGGCACAATATGTAAAGGTTCCAAGAATAAACACTGGTATAATGTAAGATGCTGATATATCCAAGGGTTCCAGAGTGAGAAGAGTTGTATATATGGACATACTTGAATTCATCCTCCTTTCCTTTATTGTTTGGCAAGAAGTCCTAAAACAGACACAAAAAAAAACTGTTATCCAAATACCAACTTAAAACAGGGGGTTTACACAGAATTCCTAAATAACTAACTATTTAACTATTCCTTTAATGATAAATCACAGACTTTTGGACAATATGGACTAATTCAACAATAGCCTATGTTCAGAGCTCCTCAGATGAACATCATTCCATTTCAGAACATAAGAAATCCTTATAATGTATGTCATCTTACAGTTTTATACATGTTAGGAATGGCCAGTCGTTTTATAATGCCTATGAGGCCTGTTGAATAATAGCTGTCTAGGGAAAAGGTGTAGGTAAACCATTAAGCAAGAGAAATAAAATAATGGGATTAAACCGTTCACAAAATGCTTTTGTTTTTTTCTTCCTTATTTTAATGCAGTCAATTATCTTTTTTTTTTAATTAAACTAAAATTATATTCTGGTACATTGATAGTATGCTTGCTAGTGATAGGGGCGGTGATAGCTTATTGGTTAAAACATTAGACTTTTGATGTGAAGGTCATGAGTTCAAATCCCATGTTATTTGATATTTCATTGTCAACCTGTTGTCTTTTTTCATGTTTTGCCCAACAATTTTTTATATCTGAACCTAACCTGTTTTTTTCTTTTTGGATTGTCTCCCAATTTGGATTTGTTTACTACTGGATTTAAAGCCACTGAAATTGTCATGACTTCCCGAGCCAATCCAATATTTGTACAGGTCATCGAGGAATGGCCTCACCCTGACCCATGTCAAGTCAAGTCAAGTCAAGTCAAGAGGTTTTATTGACATTACAACTATATATAGCTGACGCAGTACACAGTAAAATGAGACAATGTTTCTCCAGAACCTCCAGGTCCTCCATAAAACTACATATAACACTACATCGAGCTACAAACAGCATATATCACAAGATAGAGTTACAAGAACACAAGGCTGAGGACATGTTAGGGTTAGGGTTAGGACACATAAAGTGCATTGTGTGATGCATTTTGTGTGATGTAAGCACCTACAAAGGTTCCCCAGGTTTGCCAACTTCACCATCCCTTTGTATGGGACTCTGAGACAGAACAAGTTTTCTCCAAGCTCAAAGACCTTTTTCTGTCTACCCAATCCAATGGGGCAGAGGAGGCCGAAAGCGATGTGCCTCGGCCGTATCGTTTCTACACCTTGGGGTAGAGTTTCCATTGCCCAGGTTTTGGACAGGGAGTCTGCTTTGTGGTTCTCCAGTCCAGGGATGTACGGCGCTTGAATTGAACAGACCTTTCCCTGGGACTATAAGAGACCACTCTCCTTTATATGAATGAAAAGATGGCCAGCATGAAAGATAGCCAGCATCTCCAGGTAATTTAAGTGTCACGTGAAATGGGGTCAACTCCACAAACCGTGAGTGGCTTGGTCACCTAGGACCGCCCCCAGCCTGTCAGTGATGCATCTGTCGTATAATATATTCATTCATTCATTCATCTTTCATCTTCTACCGCATTCTTACCTACTCCCGCTTTATCCGATCTTCCCTCGGGTCACGGGGGGTCACTGTGCCTATCTCAGGCGTCTATGGGCATTAAGGCAGGACACACCCTGGATGGAATGCCAACCCATCGCAGGGCACACACACACTCACATTCACACACACATTCATACACTAGGGACAATTTTCCAAGGTGCCAATCAACCTGCCGTGCATGTTTTTGGACCAGAGGGAAACCGGAGAACCCGGAGAAAAAACCCCTTGAGGCACGGAGAGAACATGCAAACTCCACACACACATGGCCGTGGCGGGAATCGAACCCGGACCCTGGCGGTGTGAGGCGAACGTGCTAACCACTAACCACTAAGCCAGCCACAGTGCCCCCGTATATATATATATATATATATATATATATATATATATATATATATATATATATATATATATATATATATATATATATATATATACAGATATATAGTATTTACTATTTATTTATTTATTTATATGGCAAATAGATTATATACTGTACTAAGGACAGCTTGTCTGGAAATGTCTTCCTAACTAAAGTGCTGTGCCTGTTTTGCTTTTTGTCCTTTTATGTTCATGATTATTGTGTGTGAATTTAGTAATTTATCTATGCATTCATATTTATTTATTTTCCTTTTTTGGAAGAATTTTTAATTCTATCTTCCCACAGCTTAGATTTCAGTGACAGTATGCAGCACACTTTCTTCCCCTAAGTTCCTTTCATATCATCATGCCAAATACAATGCTATTACTCTCACACAGTGGAAACTATCAATTTTTTCATCACTGTTATGAATAACCCAAACAAGTTTGTCCTTGAATAATTTGGTACCAATTGTCTAGTAATTGATACTAGCTTTTATGTTTTGAACATTTTATAAGACTAATTCTGTAAATATTACAGTGAAATATAAAGGTCTTTGGTAAGTAAAATGATCAGAATTGGTATGTATAATGAGAGCCTCAACATACTGTAACACCACATTTCCAAACAATAAAAAAAATCCAATACAAATAAATACAATTGTATACCTTTATTAATTATTAATGATTTAAGTTATTGATTCAGTCAAAACTACCAATTTGACTAAAAATTATAAAAAAAAAACCCAAAAAGAAACAAACAAATACAAATATATATAATACAAGATAGACATTGCATAATCGATATTTACTGTTTTAGAGAAATGAAATACAATAAATATGTATATATGTTTCTTTCAATCAAAATAACTCCTACTTTTGGGCATTGCACAATAACATAATTCTCTCCATGTAGTTACTTTGTGCAAATAATTAAAACGTGCACACACACACACACACACACACACACACACGTTTTTACTTAAAAAAGAATTAGCCATCAAAAGTCCAGCAGAATATTTTTATCCCACATTGCTCTGGAACTATACTTGAGGGATGAACATGCATGCAACACAATGTTAAAATCTCCCATAAGAATCTTAACTGAGTTTGATTATTAACCATTTAGGTCAATGTGTGATTTACATTAAGTACATACGTTAAAAACCTCAGTGAGATCTTGATTGATCTGGTCAGTATTGTAGAATTTGAAGAAACAGAACTACAGTTAGGTTCATTCTAAACATTTAAATTTCATTTACATGTTGCATTGTTATACAAAAAAAAAAAACATTTTTTAAAGAACTACAGTTATTTCTTGTATAGAGTATATTAGCATAATAACATTTCAGGTATCTGATATTTTTTTAATTATAGTTTAACAAACATTGTAATGCATTATATGAAGTGAATAAGAATCAATACATCACATTAACAATCTTGCGCTATGACTTGGTAACCACTTTTTGAAAGAACAAAAAAATGTTCTGTCGAATTTCCTTGGTTTTTAAACCGTATATTAATGGATTGAGAAATGGAGGAAATATCATCAGAAATGAACCAATGGTCGTTCTCATGTACTGGGACACATTATCAATCCTGTGTGAAATTACAGCAAACAGCGTACAGAACTCCACAAATAAGTAAACGATTAGATGTGTACCACATGTCTGAATAGCCTTGCTTTTAGCATCAGACTGCCTTTTAGAGACACAGGTTATTAAAATTTGAATATAAGTGAAAAACATTACAGACAGCGTTATAACATGTTGCAAAAGTGTGTAAGCCAGTCCATAGTAGTTATTGTACCTTATGTCCCCACATACTAGCCGCATCAAACTTGGATTATTACAAAAAAAATCTACTATTTTTGTGCTACAAATCTTTTCACGGTAACTCATACCAAGGAGCAAACCAACCAATGTAAAATTTATGCTCCATACCATAACGATTATTCTTACCAAAGTTTTTGGGGACATTATGGAGTTATATTTCAATGGGGAGCATATTGCAATATATCTGTCATAAGCCATTGCGGTCAGAATAAGAAAGGATCCTGTTCCATACAAGTGTATCAAGAAGGCTTGCGCATAACATGCATAATAGGTGATCAATTTATTCTGTGAAAGCATACTAGTCAAAATCTGAGGAAAAATCGCAGTGGAACCTACAATGTCGTTGACTGGCATATTAAACAACAGTATATGCATAGGTTTATGAAGTTTTTGGTTCAGAGCAATTGTTAGCAGTAATGTAATATTGAAAAACAAAATAGCACAGTATGTCAGAGCTCCAAGCATGAACACTGGTATAATATACGGTGGTGATATGGCCAATGGCTCCAAAGTAAGTAGAGTTGAATATATTGACACATTAGAATCCATTTTGTTTTTTTTTTAATTATGTGAAAAGAAAAAAAAAAGGTCACAAAACAAGTAAGAATATTAAATGGCACGCATTAATATTCATCAATTAAATATATAAATGCAACTTTAAAATATACTTTTTTTTTTACCTGAATTTCAGATCACATTAATGAAAAAAAATATAATACAACGTACCAATAGAGCGATTCTCAGTTCTCATCTTTTAAAAACATGAGAAGTCCTTATAAGTGATCTGACCTTGCAGGTTTTCATGATTAGTCGATTCCTAATGCCCAAGTGAGCCCATTACCTGATTAGTACTGCAGCTACCTTGGGAAAACTTGTTTGTAAGATAACGTAAAAAAATATAGGATAAATGTGGTGTTATTAACCCCATTAGAATATGTACATATTACAATGATTCAATTGTTGTTCTTATTATGTTATGAAAATACAAACATTAAATAAGATTTCCTGTTTATGGTGAATACAGTGGCGATCTATTCAATATATATATATATATATATATATATATATATATATATATATATATATATATATATATATATATATATATATATATATATGTATGTGTGAAGGCAAAAAAGTAACTATCAAATGAGATCAGGAGAATCCTTAAATATGTACTCAGTTTTTTTTTTTTATTTATAAAAACTGCTTATTTATTTTCTACAAGCAGAATAGCATTTAGTTATCAAAAAGTCTTTACAGCACAGTGAAATTATCCTTTGTGTATCCCATCTTGTTTGGAAGCTAGGGTCAGCCTGCAGGTTCATATATGATACAGCTCTCCTGTATATAGTGAGTACAGGACTTTGGTCAAGAGCCCAAGAGCGATTGACCCCCATGATCTTCTTAAAGATCTCCATTTTTGTGACTAATTAATTATTCTTATCTGCTCTAATGAAAAAGTGCATAGAATATTACAGTATGTACAATGACATTCCAGAAAATATCCATACAGCCAAATAAATTTCTTTGTAATTTCATATTATTACTTTTTAATTTTAATTGTGTTTGTGTGTGTGTTGGGGGGGAATTAATGAAATCCATCCACCTTGCATTAATCTTTAGTTTTGATAGATTTGAGTTTAGTTCTATATCCTTTGACTTGGGGATTTTTTACAGAACAAAATAATAATGTTCTGTCTGATTTCCTTTGTTTTAAATCCATAGATTAGAGGATTGATTAAAGGGGGAAATATCAGTGCAGATGCACCAAATGATCTTCGTAAGTACTGGGACACATTATTAAACCTGTGTGAAATTAAAGCAAACAGTGATGTAATCTCAAAGCATATGAAAACGGCTAGGTGTGTACCACAGGTCTGAATTGCTTTGCTTTTAGCATCAGACTGTTTGTTAAAAATACAGGTATGTAAAATTTGTATGTATGTGAAAAATATTATAAACAGCGTTATACTCTGATGCACAGCCGTAAGAGAGAGTCCATAGTAGTTAGCAATTCTATTGTCCCCACATATTAGCTTCATCAAACTTGGATTGTTGCAGAAAGTGTCCACAATTTTCGTGCTACAAATCTCTTCATGGTAAGTCAGACCAAGTAGCACCCCAACCTCTATAAAGGCTATTGACCACACTAGAGTGATTATCATCAGCAAGACGTTTGGAGACATTATGGTGTTGTATTTTAATGGGCAACAAATTGCAATATATCTATCATAAGCCATGGCAGTTAGAATAAGCAGTGTTCCACTCCCATACAAATGTATTAAGAAGGCTTGCAAAAAACATGCAGAATAAGTGATCGATCTATTCTCTGACAATATATTATAAATCAGCTGAGGGAAATAAGCAGAAGCACCCACAATGTCAGTGAATGGCATGTTAAACATTAAAATGTACATAGCCTTATGAAGATTTCTGTTAAGAGCAATTGTTATCAGTATTGTAATATTGAAAAACAAAATTGCACAATATGTAAATGCACCAAACATGAACACTGGTATAACATTAGATGGTGATATGTCCAGTGGCTCTAAAGTAAGAAATGTTGTATATATGTTGACACTTGAATTCATTTCTCTTCTGTTTTTATGTACCTAAAACAGGAAGAAAAATAATGCAAAACATTAAACTGATTTAAGGCATTGAGTAAATTAGATAAATGCAATTTGTTTTCTTACCCCAGATATTCACAAAGAAGTACAATTTCCTTTTTTTGTTGTTCCAGTGTGTTTTGCAATGCTCATATGACAATTATTTTTTAATACACAAATTGCCAAGTGTTTACTTTGGTCTAACGTTATTTTATATTCAGACTTAAATGTTTGTTCTTTCGAAATGGCAGTCTTATTTAAAGTGCTCTTCTGCAAGATTACTTGTCTTGGGACAGCTGCTGGGAAACCCAATGAGAAAGAAAAAAAATCTATCTAATGGGATTAAAATACATGTGACCACTGTATCCTCTTCAGACCCAGTCCCTAGGAAGTTCTACCTGGCACAGTAGGTTCTCAAATCAGTAATCATAGTGTCTGTCTGGTGTACATCCATATCTGTCTGGTTTGGCTCATCTACAGACATCAGAAGACTACATGACTACAAGACTACATGGATCACCAATAACCAAGGATTATTGGTGCTCCATTACCCACTCTTCAAGAACTGTACACCTCCAGAATGAGTAAAAGGACTCAGAAAATGTCACTGGATCCAAGCCGTATGATTTTTGAACTTGCTGTCTGGCCAAACCTACAGAACATCAAGCACCAAGACAGCCAGGCACAAGAAAAAGCTTCTTCCCCAGGCAATCTTCCTCCTATTTTTGGCTGATCCTGTTAGGGGTCACCACAGAGGATCATTCCTCTTCATATTACAGTTTTGAAGAAACAATTTCACTGTGCTGTATATGTGACAAATAAAAGCTATTCTACGTATCCAAAATTGTTGACACCCCTGAAATCTTTCCTGAAATTCTCACAGTATTTATCACAGAGGAAGCTGAGGATGGAGAATAGAATGGCTGAAGCTAGATTGGTTTTAGGAGCTGTCTTCAATGGCCATGTTGGTGAAGGGAACAGACAGGCCCAGCTGGCAGATGTAAACCTTGAACACCCAGAGGTGCACAAGCAGGCTGAGCTGCAGGTTCTCTTTGGTCGTTACCCAGTGCTGTTCCGTCTGAGGCCTAGACGAACTGACCTGGTAAATCATAAGATCCGATTTACTGATTAAAGACATAAACTGTATTGTGTACCTCAAAGGGTGGTGGCATTTGTAAAAACAGAGAATAGAACAATGCTGGATATGGGAGTCATCAAGCCATCATGTTGTGAATGGAGAGTCTGGTGGACATTGTTCCCAAGAACGACAACTCTTTCTGCATCTGCATTGACTTTCAATGGTTAAACTCCCAGTCTCAGTTTGACGAGTACCCGATGCCATGCATTGATGACCTTCTCTAAAAGATGGGGAAACCACATTATACCTGGTTAAAATCTACTGGCCGGATTTCTGGACAATGTGGTGGTCCATAGTGAGACCTGGGCACCACATAAACCTGGAACAGACCATGGGGAGGATCCAGAAGGCGGACCTGACCCTGAACGTGGACAAGTGTGGTTGTGCAAAGGCTGAAGCACACACCCTGGATTACTGCTTGGGTAAAGGAGAGCAAAGGCCTCAAGATGGCAAGGTGGAGCACATTTTATAAAATGTACTAAAGAGTGTGATATACTTTGTGACTCAAGACTTCACAAAGGGATTCATTGTCCATTGTTCAGAGTCCTCAGTGGGGTGTTAGAGCAGTCTTGACTTGTTGGCAGCGAGAGGCCATAAGGGAATTTGAATCCCATTCCTGAGTCGGAAATTACTCCACAGTAGAAAAAGAATGCCTAGTAATCATATGGGCCCTGGAAAGTCTGAAGTATCTACCTGCTGCAGAGGGAGTTCACCATAGAAATGGACCATTGAGCTTTAACCTGGATCCACACTATGAAAGACTATAACGATATAAGCTGTATTGCTACAGAATCAAACACTATGCATGAAAACAGAACGTTACAGCAGCCTATCTATCCCACCACCCGGTCAGCTTGCGGCTTGGAGAAAGGTGATGTGACAGAGTGACCTGTCCCTGTAGTCATCATGGGGCTGACTAAACACATTAATAATTTCCTGTGAACACACAAACATACACTCAACATACACATTAATGCCATTTCTTCACCCAGATGATAAACACACACACACACACACACACACACAAACGTTGATTTAAACCTCTAGTTTATCTAATAAATATTTGTTTTGTTTATATATGTATGTTTTCCTTTTTGTTCATTTATTTTATTCATTCACATGTTTGTTGCATTGGTCTTACTTGGTTTCAAGGGCAGCCAACTGAAGCATTGATTAGTGACTGGCTTTTAAGTGTCAACAGGGACTGGTCACTCTGTCAAAGGCAAACAAGTCACCTGGCCTTCAGTAAGTTTATTTTTTCCCCTCAGTTATGATTTTCATGGAAATGGATATTATCATTGACAAATAGTATGCATTTTATCTGTTGCAAAGTACTACGTGTCCATCATACAAAACCAGATTGAACCTACTAATACTCTCTGGTGATATATGAGTCAATGGCATGGTCCATAGGGGCCAGGAATGTATTTAAATTTTAGATTGTCTAAATGTCTCTTCATTTGGAGATTGGATCTTTTCCAAAGTGAGTAAACAATAAAAAAATATAACAAAATGCACAATGATATAATTTCATACCTGTTCTTATATGTTTATATTTCCTTCAGGTTCTAAATGGAGCAGCAAATTATCAATAACACATTCAGTTTCAACCTTCAAATTGCAAAATTTGATATTCCATCTCAAGCTATTTATCCTGTATTTATTTTTGGAGCACTGATCTATTTGTTGGCAGTGTTCTGTAATGTAACAATTATGATATTGATTGTTACACAGAAAAGCCTTCATAAACCAATGTTTTATATTTTGTTCAGTCTTCCTTTGACAGATTTAATGGGAATTACATGTGCTTTACCACGAGTACTTGTGGATATTATTACACAAACAAACATTGTCTATTACCCAATATGTGTCCTGCAAGGTTTTTTGCTTCATTCATATGGAGGTAGCATACTTTTTAACCTTGCAGCTATGTCTTTTGACCGATACATAGCAATATGCAAGCCACTCAGATATAACTCCATAATGGGTCCATACATAATTGGTGGTGTGATAGCACTGGCTTGGGGGCTTGACATTTCTATGGTTGCTGTGCTGTTTGCTCTTCAGGCAAGGCTCCCAAAATGTAAGACATATATTTTTAACGTGTATTGTAGCAATAATACACTGTTACAGCTCTCATGTGCGGGTGATCTTAGTGTTAATAATATGTATGGATTAGCAACAATAGGAATTTCACAGGTCATTAGTGTGAGCATTCAGTTATTCTCCTACATACATATTCTTAAAGCTTGTCTTTCCAATGCACACAGCGATGCGAGAAGTAAGGCTTTAAACACATGTTTAGGACAGATAATTGTATTTTTAATGTATGAAATATGTTCTCTCTTTACTTTACTTTCGTACCGCTTTCAGAACATTCCGCAAAATGCACAACAGGTGTGTGGGATGCTGATTTTTACTATCCTTCCGCTTTTTAATCCAATTGTATACGGAATGAAAACAAGAGACATTCGAAATTCATTCATCATAGTGTTAAAAAAAAGAAAGATGGGAGATTAAATAATATGGAACAAAAAGTTATTGCCTTGAGCAATGCACTCAGTTCAGTTCACTATTTTAATAGAATTGTTTACTATTGTGATTAAACCTTTCATGGTGAATTTTGGCTAAATCTGGAACTGTTTGTGACAATGAATTGTTTTCTCTTTGCCTATGTCTCTTAACGTATATATGCTTTTTGAATATATGCTTAAAGTAAAGTAAGCAAAAGGCTTTTTGAGTATGCTATTTTTTTACACAAGCAATTGGATGTATTCTATAGTTATGCAAAATTGTCTGTTTTTGTGTTGTTTTTTATTTATATTTATTTATATTTTGTGTTGTCAGCACTCTAATTCTTTGTCTCTATGATGACAATAAAATTGTCTTTTCATCACAATGGAGACTTAAGACAACAGATGAATAGTTAAGCAAACAGGACAACCAGCTCAAAACCTACACAAATAAGAAACAATTTCCACTACAAATTCCCGCAAATATTGTCATTTATGTGCTATGTAAGCTCAAGACGAGAGACGACCCATTTGACTTATTTGCTCTGCTGTAAACACACCTTACTGTTACCAAGTGTGCACACTGTCAGTGGTGGAAACACCGCCAGGGAAGAACATGTACAGGAAACTCTCCAGTAGAGCTACATTAGTCTCGTTAGTCCCCAGTCTCTACTAGATTCTTACATTTAGAAAAAATAAGATGATGATTTGAGTTATATATTTATGGAAAGTCTTAATGTTTCATGAAATATTACCCTTACTACCCACATCCCTCAAACAAACTTAATCCCACATTTATATAACAATTGAGGCAAACCAACATCTTTTTTAATCTTTTTCAAACTTGTGTCCATACAACCTTTTCTTGGAATTTCTTGGAAGGAGATTGCCTTGACCTGTATATCGCATACCATTATGTGTACCTGGCAATGATCTAGAGGCTCTTTAGCTCCTCGTCTGTGTTATTGATTTTCATCAATGATGTGCTAAGGCATAAGCTGGGCAATGATCAAGCAAAAGTATCTGCAGTCATCAACAGTTCCACAACCAAGATTGTGAAGGAGTTGAAAGGATTACATAGGGTTTGCTAATTTGGCTCATTTGTTGTTTTGGCCCCATTGCCAATTCCCTTGCATCCCTGTTATGGGAAATCTATAACCTTGGCCTAGACACCTATAGCAGATCAACGTCTATCAATAACTGAAGAATGATATAACAGTGCCCCCAATTCTTAGGCACACAAACACTGCAACATTGCAACATCGTTAAGGCTGATGCCACCAAACAATGCATTTGTGTTGACTCAGCAGTTTGGAGAAAGACCTATGCTACACCCAGTACACCTACTCTCCAGGAAACTGTCCCAAGCTGAATGCAACTATGTTTTCCTATAGTGTCAATATATCTAAGAATGGTGACAAAGCAGTGCACTGCACAATGAACACAAAACCTTCATTAACTACAATTAGCATGCTGGTTCCTTTTCCTTGCATGCTTTAATTTCATTCTCGTCCTGACCTGGATCGAAGGACAGGCAGGCCAATGCATTCACAGACTCACAGACCACGATGAGCAATGGAGTACTTTTAGCCAAAATGCCACTCTAGCTTGCTGCAGTTGCTATAGCATTCAAACATGGGGGACCTTGAATCCAAACTAAGTCATACCTGCTCTTTTTAATTCTAATTCTCCCAAATTCCTTCCTCTTTCAGCTGCTCCTGTTAGTGGTCACCACAGTGGATCAGCATTTACACTGCATAATTGAATTGGCACATTTAACGGCTGGATTTACCCTTCCTAATGCAACCTTCATCATTGGGACCGGCATTAAGAATGCACTTTTGCAAACCTAATGGCTGGGTTATATTGAATGAAAACAGCATTGTTAAGCATTGTTTCACAGACCTCAATTCCATTTTTGTTTTATATTACTCTGGCTACAATTTCCATTCAATTTCCATTAGAAAGTCTGTGGGATGCTGATTTTTACTATTCTTCCTGTTTTTAATCCAATTGTATACGGAATGAAAACAAGAGACATTCGAAATTCATTCATCATAGTGTTAAAAAAAAGAAAGGTGGCAAGCTAACTTATTTGAAACAAAATCTATTTGCATGAGCATTGTACTCAGTTCAGTTAAAATGTAATTATTTACTATTGCAATTAAACTTCTCATTCAAACAAAAACACATAGATGAAATGTTTTCTAAATTCTGGTGAATTTTGGCTGAATCAGGAAATGTTTGTAACAATGAACTGTTGTGCCTTTGTCTCTAAATGTATAATCTTTTTGAATATAAGCTTAAAGTAAAGTAAGAATGCTATTTGATTATGTCGTGTTTTACACATTCATCCAGTTGCATTGTATTGTATAGTTATGTAAATTGGTCTTCTGTCTGTTTTTTTTTTGTCAGCACATGTCAGCACTCTAAGCTCTCTAAGACAGTCCTATAATAAATATTGTCATTATTATAAATATAAAAGTAAAATGTTTATTATATTATATCAATATTCATTAATATTGTTCATATTAGTAAATGATACGTGATCAGCAGGATGCATGGTGTTACAGACAGAACGCATGACAAACAACTAAAAATATGCACAATAATACAATAAGATCTTTGCTGTGAACAAATTAAACTGAATTTCCCATAACTATACTGCATAAATTGATTGATGGGTTATTGTCATTTTAACTCACATACAATGACTGTTGGCTTAAAATTGGTTGGTTGGCTTAAAATGGAAATAGAAAGTGCTAGAAATAAATTATAACATTCATTGTAAAACAGGAAAATAAATCATTCAAATTTTTAAAGTGAAATTTGAATGTCCATGACAACACACATACAGTATACTCCTCTTTGAAACAAAAATGATTCATGGAAGTAATTCATGGAGTTTGCTATTCTTATGTGTACAAATATAAATCCTTGTGCCAGAAATAAGGTGTTTGAAATAATGTATGAGGGATTCCTGTAGCCCGCATCACTACCTACATGTTGGCGCTTGCCATTTTCCCCCAACCACCATGCAGAGGTGTCAAGGTCATGGGCACACTGCTAATTCACCTGCCCCTTCACCCCTAGTGCCACATTTTATTCAAGTTTCGTGGGGCTGAGGGAGCATGGCTACGGAAAATTGCGAGGGTTAGAAAAGCTGATTGTTAGCTCTACACCAGGCTATTAGGTGATGCACCATTTCTTTATATGCTGACTCGTCATTCTTGCTGATGAGCCACAAAGTTACAGAGTCATGAATCAGCAGAGTGGACAGCAGTGGGCTGAGCACACAGCCATGAGGGGCCCCGGTGTTCAGGCTCTGATCTGAACTGACTAAGGTGTCATAGGTAACAATACAACTTGCTTGGACAATATTTTATTAATTAATATTTCTATGAATCATACCTATTCAATTTTCTTTTAGCATGCAGTTTGTTGGGAAGTAACTGCATTAAATGGAACAGTTGGAGCCTAAGTAATATTTTCTCAGTTAATAATATCCCTTTATTTTTTTATCATTTCAGTCTATTCTATTAACAATAAAATCGAATGAATCTAATTGAATTCCATACCAAATTCCATCGCTTTCTTTGATGTTTCTTCAACTTTTTTAATATGTGCCAACATTTTATATTAGTTATAAAAATAAAAGCATTCAACTTTAAATTTTTTTGCATAGCCATGTGGCTGATGGTTTGTATGTGTATGTTGAATAAAATGAATAGATCTGAAGTTAGGAATATTGGAAAAAATTTTAAAAAGGCTTTTTCTTTAAGTTATATAGTTAATAATATTATTAATTTATGTTGACTATATATATTGATATACATATACTATTATATATATATATATATATATATATATATATATATATATATATATATATATATATATATATATATATATATATATATATATGGTATATGTCAATGCATAAGATATCAACATATGCCCCATAAATCCCATATAATATTATATATATATATATAGCTAACACAGAGAGTCATACTTGTATGGAAACCACCTAAATGGCCCAAAAATGACTGCCAAAGTGTATAACACTCAACAGCTCATCAGTAACTCTGTCACGGTCACTTTCAATCTGATTGCACACACCTGTAGTCAATTACTCATTTATATAAACTAATTTATATATTACTTATTTATATAACCTAAGCAGAAATGTATTTAAATAGTTTATTATTTTTTTTTTCAATTTTAGAATATATTTGGCTGGCAATCAGATAAGCTATGCTTGACCCAAGACATAGTTCTCCTTGCAAAAGTCACAACTTACGCCAATAGGGAATTTACGTTCCCTAGCCATGTCCCTGCAGGACATACTGAGCTACACAATTAAAAATGTACCCTCTTTTTAAACAATATTTGAATCCTTATATGGAATTCAACTAGACCATGTTAGCACAGGCACATTCAAATATTGATTGCTCAAAACTGAGCAGTGAAAAGACAAAAAATAAAATAAAATACACAACGGGACTAGAAATTGTTCATTATAGCTTAATGCCCAATAACTGTTGGTCAGTGTTTTTTGTCAAGCTCTTATCAATAATCACTAGTAAATCATACAAATTTGATGACAAATACATTCAAACTTGTCAAACCTGTAGCATACACTTTATATTGCTTTGTTTTGCCCTGGTTCAGTTTACCATTAATCTCATGGGACTGTTACATAATTACTGAACACTATAAAGCACAGGAGGTAAGTAGGGAAGAAATTAGCACCATATATATTACATAACAGTGTACAGTACAGTAATGGACATATTATGGTTTCAGCTAGAATAATTAATGGTACCCCACTAAAACAGTACTTAGCTTATAGAATATGTAATCATTTCTAAGTGCAAAAATTTATGCACTAATTCTCATATTATGGTGCAATCGAGTTACTGCTTATTCTGAAAGGTGGAGCCGAGGTTGGTGAACAATATTTCTGTCTTCTAGTTTTAATGCATTGTAATGTTTGTAATGCATTGTAAAGTTTTTTTTTATTGTCTTTACTAAAACAAGTCATATTGAACATTTATTTCTATAATTATTTATTTAGTTAGTTTATTTATCAGATTTTAGTTACCTTTATTAATTATATTTACCAAAAACTCTTTTTCTTCACAGTTGGGGAAAAAAACTACTTTTACAATGACTGATATATTTAATATTTCTACTTTGACACTTCAAGGCTTCAATCTGGCCCCAGAAAGCATCCTCCCTGCATTCCTCTTTGCAACATTGGGATATCTGATCATTCTCTTTTGCAACCTCACTTTACTGAGCATTATCATTCTTAATAAGAGTCTTCATCAGCCCATGTACATTCTGCTGTTAAATTTGCCCATAAATGATCTTATTGGCTCTACAGCCCTGTTTCCACGGATTATTAATGAACTATTATGGGATACTAGGACAATACAGTTTTCAACTTGTATCACCCAGGCATTCTTTATTCACATATATGCAACAGGTGCCGTGCTTGTATTGGCTGCGATGGCATATGATAGATATGTGGCCATATGCTGTCCCATGAGATACAGCACAATAATGAATAGTATGCACTTGGTGAAGCTTATCTCTATGGTTTGGCTCAGTAATATTTTTATAATAGGTGTGCTTTTTATCCTCCTGCTGCGCTTGCCACTTTGCAGATCTTTTATGACACACACATACTGTGACAATCCCTCATTGCTCCAGCTGGTCTGTGTAGACACAGCTATAAACAATATATATGGTTTAATGACAGTGGCCGTCACTCAGGCAATAACACTAAGCATATTTTCATTCACATACATTCAAATCCTTATAGCCTGTTTTACAAACAAAGGATCAGATACACGCAGCAAAGCACTACAGACGTGTGCCACACATTTAATCGTTTTTCTTCTGTTTGAATGTTTGGGTCTTTTCACAATTATTTCTTACAGGCTCACAAATATCTCCCCCCATTTAAGAAAATTCAGTGGAGTGGCTGCGATGATTTTGCCTCCAACATTAAATCCTATTATATATGGGTTAAAAACAAAGGAAATCCGAACCAGAGCTTTCAAATTTCTTCACAAAAGTTTTTCTTCATAAATTACACAGATGCTTCCAATCTCTTGTAAAACTGAATACGCTAGATCTATATGGTTTTGTTTTTTTCTTTTTTTTTTAATTAATGAAATTCTTCTACTGTAAAAAATGCTTACATGATATTAAATAACAGATATCACCTATATTTTTGTATGCACTAATGCAACTTCTTGATGAAAAATGTAATCATCTGAAAAATCAATATTGTAAAAATGTTGTGTTACTTTTAAAATGTTTGGTAAATTTGGTAGCTGCACGGTCTCTGCAGTAATTGCTCTCAATCAATTACTCAACTTGTTGATTTAGTGGTAATCGTTGTATTTAAAAATCACTTTGCATGAATGAATATCAATATATTTACATGCAATGGCCTTTTCATTTGTAACCTGTGGTTATACACATAAATGAGCAGCACTGTTTTAACCCTGCTCCAGAGTCTCAGATTTGATCTTTGATTCATATTTGTGGAGTTTTGTATTCATACCCATGTTGGTTTTCTTTGGTTTTTCAGTGTGGATATATTAAATTGTATTGTTTACTGTGTATCTGCGTATAACATAACGTATGTACATAAATGTCCTATTTGTTGTGTATCTTGGGTCATTTGTTTGTAGTTCTGATCCAATAGTTCTGATCCTTGGATAATAAAATATGACTTTGACTAATATATTGCTATATATATAGCAATAAAAAAAAATTATATTATATATATATATATATATATATCTAATATATATATATATATATATATATATATATATATATATATATATATATATATATAATAAAAGCATAGGATACATGAACACCATGCTAAAATGTACTTGAACTGAAGAACTTGGCCATTATTTAGATAACTTAGAGTAGTATTCATTTGTCACATATACATTACAGCACAATGAAATTCTTTCTTCGTATATCCCAGGTTGTTTTGATGCTGGCGTCAGAGCCCAGAGTCAGGCATGATACAGCATCCCTTTAGCACAGACGGATCAGGGCCTTGTTTAAGGAGCCAGGTGTGGCACCTTCCGATCAGTAGCCTAGCGCCTTAGAGCCCAGCCTTAGACACCCTCTGATCTACACCCTCCCTTATGTATGGGAGCATTTCCTTACTGTAACTTTTCTTCTTATTAATGGAAAGCAATTTATTCCTCTCCTACCCCTTATTTTCTGATCCGGAAAAAATTATCCAATGTGACCCATGAGGTTTATTTTGTTCCGTAGCATCACTGATAAATAAAAATATAAAAAGATCCATAACTCTCCTCCATTTTTTTACATTCAGCAGGCTCCTCTAGCTCTCCGCTGCACTTCAAGGTTAGCGGGTGTTGCGTCGGTAAAACCTGTAATGGTCCGCGCTAAATACAGAGCTTCGTGTTTAGTTAAATGGTCTAAATGAATCATCGAGGCACATTAATTTGCCTTAATGGATGTTTGTAATCGAATTACTTGAGCAGTCATTGCAGCTCTACTTTCAATTGTTACTCAATTCTGTTTGCTGTAAAGCTGTCATAGTGTATATCCAATTAAATGCACTTTAATTCATTCCTATCCTCTTACTCATTTGGACAAATATATTTTAAAGAAAAAATATATTAAACATTACACAGAATTTCACAAAAACCACCATAAACGTTAAACTATTTTCATTCCCTTTAGGCCTACGCAGACTATTTAGTGTTTGGTATTATCTTTTCTATTGACTTCTAATATGTCTAAGAACATTTCTTATGATTTCTCTTGATTTATTATAGTAGTTTAGTAGTATAGTAGTTTACACTTTTCCTATCACTACATTTTATCATGCGGTTTTAATTGTTGTCACTCAGTTTAGGCATAAGCAGGCTCTTTTGGTACTTGATATATTTTAAACATGCTTGTATTTACTTCTCTTGACACCAGATGTCACTAGTTTGTGAGTTTGAAGAGACAAGACACAGCCTGTACAAATGGCTGCCAAAGACTACAATATCCAGGTCTCTCTCTTAGATTTTTAATTAAACACACAAAAAAACAAGTGTTAAAATAAGAAAATCAAGGTAAAACAACAGATATTTCTAAATGGGTTCACAAACTACATAGCTTAATGTACTTATTGATTTTCCTTGATGCTTCAAATTGTATTTAATTATGTTTATTGTAAAGCTGTCATATTGCATTTGCAATTAAATGCTCTTTATTCATGTTCTTTCCTTCCCTATTCTGATGTTTGTTTGGACAATGATATTTTAAAGAATTCATAAAACAGGTAAATAAGAAGATATTAAGCATTACACAGCATTTCACAAAGACCACTATAAACTACCTTTTTTCCACCTCACTCAGTTTAGTCATAAGTAAAGTGTTTCTGTTTATTTTCAACATGCCTGTGAACATTTCTCTTGACACCAGATGGCACTAGTGGGTGATTATCTATCTGTTTGTCAGGCCACAGAACATAATGAACTCTATTTCCCAGCAGACACTGCCTCTTCAAATGGCTGTCATGGACTACAATATCCAGGTCGGACACACACACACACACACACACACACACACACACACACACACACACACACACACACACACACACACACACACACACGCGTGCGTAATTAATCTTCCGCTTGTGTCGGCTTTCTGTTGCAATTCCTTATATCTTACTTTAATCAGACGAAATATATCTTCTAAACATTTAATCATGTGTTTTTCTTTCTTACCTTTTGGTTAACATGTTAGCCTTCATTATCCATGAAAATATTGTTTTAAATATTTTTGATTTAGCCCCCTGGACCTCTTGACAGCATACCTCTCATTTTCAGATAATGAAAGGTATGGTAAAAATGGTAAAATTGACCTAAATCAAATTAATAAAAAAGTGTTGTATTACCTAAGTAATTCTGAGAGGGGTTAGAACACATCTCTTGAATAAACTATTAATTTTCATTTGTTTTATTATAATTATAGTAACATCTATAGCGTTACAGGTCATATTTTTACTTCAAGAAAAAAGCAACAATTTTTTTTTCCTCTCCCAAAAATAGGGATTTAACACAAATACAAAATAAACAGCAGAACAAATGCTAATACAAAATATAGATTTGCAAGGTCAAACAAAGAACAGCTAATAAAGCATACCAAACCAATAGAAATCAAATACTTGATAAAAAAAAAAAAAAAAAAAAAAAAAACATCTTTGTGTGCAAGAATGCATTTGGATGTGTTTAGATGCAAAACGCGTTTAGTGTGATTTGCGGAGATATTTCTTGCAGTACAAGAACAATATGTTTGTCTTTGTCTTTATTGCTAGGGCAGTGCTGATGCTTCTTTCTTTTAGAATCAGGTGGCCTCAGGGGTAGTCCTATATTTTGCACACAATGCACTCCATGTTGCACACGATGCACTTTATGTGGCTAGGACAAACAGTCTAGTCCTCAGCCTTGTGTTCCCCTGTAGCTTTTTGTTGTGTTGTGTGTTGTTTTGTGTTGCACCAGGGTCCTGGAGAAACATTATCTCATTGCGCTTTGTACTGCGTCAGCTATATATGGTTGTAATGACAATAAAACCCTCTTGACTTGACTTGACTTGATATTATAACTGGGACCAGAGCTTTTTATAATTAAAAAAAAAAAAATTAGTAGTTCCTGTTTCCTAATGACTTGATTACCTGGAATGACCACAGACATGCTAATTTTTATCATTCTTAAGCTTTGTAACTGCTTTAAAATTTCCTTACACAGCGGTGTGGTTTAGACATGTTTCATTGACATGATCAGAAATTTGAATGAAAGAAATTTATTGTGGATAAAGTGGGGATATTTATACATAACGATATAGACTCCACAATATTAAAATGAATATTAAAATGGTATGCCTTTTGCTATGCTAAACATCAGCTTATAGCATATAACAGTTTTGTTTCATCCTTTTTTATAATGTGCTCTCAGACTAAATGTTGCTTTTCTCATTGGTTAAGGCAACGGGATTTGACCCAGAAGGTTGCAGATTTAAACAGATGTGTGATTTAAACAGATTTAAACAATAGTTGGCCCTTGAGCAAGGCCCTTAATCCTCATAATGTTCAGTTGTAAGTTGCTCTGGATAAGGGCATCTGCCAAATATCATAAATGTAAATGTCCAGAAGTAGCCATCTATTCCATTTTACTGAACTTGATTCCATTACAAATGTATGAATAATTCTAAAATTGTGATGAACAATCATTAATTATTTAATGTATATTAAAGAATATAGTATAGTATTCATATTAATTAATATAGTAAATATATAGTATAATATTAGTATATTCCATATTCAAATGAATAATTATAACTCCATACATCATGGGTCAGAATTAGGAACTGCATTGTTGTCACAGCCAGTCGTGGCTCAGTGGTCTTGGTGGCTAATGATCCTATGATTACTGTTGGCCTTGTAGGAATTTTTAAATTATAAACTATAGATATGTCTTGAGGAGACAAATAAATTACATTATAATGTAAAAGCAAATTGCTCAATGGAGGTTTCCTAATGTTTCTTTGTATGAAACAATGGAGCAAGGTTTAATTGTGTCTCTTTGGGTTTAATCAAAGGTCTGAGTGAATCCTAAAGTTTAGGTATCAACCTTTCAGCATTTCTGATAATAATGAAGTGGTCTGTGAGAGAGAGTTATATGGGCTTGGGACAGCTACTTCCCTTGCATGTTTTGTATTTACCTGAATACAGCGCCGTAGACTAGTCTTGAATAAAAGGCTACTACTAAAAGACATCCAAGGTTTCTTTTCTTTGCTGGGTATACAACTGATCCAACATGCTTTTATCAGCCACTACGTATCAGTATGTAACAGTATGGAGTTTTTCTCAAGCAGTTCAGGTGTCTTTTTATTGAAAATAATTAATCTGCTGAGGCCTAGCCCAGTAGTCTGAGAGCAACATTTGTCATTGGTTCATTCACAAAAGCCTGAATGAGTCCACACAAATGTGTGGACACTGAACCTTTTTAGATGAATATGCTATTTTCGACATAGCCCTCGAAATGAACAAAAATACATACTGTCAAAATATAAATGTTATTCAATAGTGTTCATTTTGCAAACAGCATTACATGCGTTGACATGAACACACTGATGTGACTCTGATGTCAACCACTAATTACAAACTGTTTTCCTACATGTAGTGTTCCTCTATCAGGAGACTTGTTAAAAAATTCTACCCCTGGCAACCCTATAACGCATTTGTTGTTTATAGGTTAATTATTGTAACATGCTTATGCAACTGTCACATGTCATAAGCATCTCTCCTGAGCAAGGCATCATCGCTGTAAACCATGATAATGACTCATGTGGGAATACATTATTTACAAGAGGTCTCCAAAGAGCACATAATTGCTCAATGGTTATGGGAAAAAGGAAAACTGTCCTCCTCCAAAATTTGACTGTAAATAGTGGGAGTCACATGAGTTCAGGGCACAGGACAGCAGAAACTCTTTCACAGTTGGGGTTGTCAGTGTATGTGGGGCTGTGATGAGCCAACCTGAGACCACAGAGACCAGATTTTTTTTATAGAATAGAATAGTCTTAAATTGTGACATATACATTATAGCATAGTAAAATTATTTCCTTCCCATATCCCAACTTGTTAGGAAGCCAGTGGTTGGAGTATAGGGTCAGCCATGACACAGTACCCCTGGAGCACAGAGGGTTTAGGGCCTTGGTCAAGGACCCAAGAGAGGCAGCTAAATGAAAAAGACGTGATGCAAGAACAATTATTAAAAGATGTAGTTAATGAACATGGATTTTTGTCTTCCTTACAAACACTGCATGATATATTGACAGATTCTTGCAGATACCTTGTTGACATCCCTCCTGTCGAGCAGGGGGCTGTGACTTAGGACCATAATGCTGATGGGAAGGGTCAGGAGGGACAGAGGTACCTGTCCTCAGGTGCCACGTTGTGCAAAACACCAAAGGCTCCGATAATCTTGCACACGTTTCACCTGAGGCATCCAGAGCACACCATCTGTAATTCAGGAGGCCTATGGCACACTCCACAAGTTGCAGAACCCATTGTATCACATTTCCTGTGTGTTTTTTACAAGTTTAAAATGTGGCGATGACCCATCTGAGCTGGGAACCATTTTCACCTGCATGTTATAATGAATATAAGCCAATATTTACACCAAGACGAAGGGGTAGAATGTTGTTAAAATGACCCAGAAATCAGCCATAACGTTATTATGGTAAAGGAAGCGTGCGATGAGCAAGCATGCCGCAATGTTTGAGAGAGTCATGTTAGAAACCCATATCACTTGCACATTAATAGAGTGCATGTTTCCATTACCATAAACTAAATGATTTTCATATAGAGCCCTTATAGCAAGTAACTTGTGCCAAATACATTTGAGAAAGCAGACATTGCTGCCAATTGAATTTCAATATCGGCCTGTTTGTGCACAGTGTAGGGAAACCTGACTTCTATATTAATATACTATTATAATTAATAATATCCCACAGGGTTCTCCTCATATATTACAACATGGCAGCTGTGTTCAGTAAGGCCCGGGCATCTTCATTGCCCCCTCACTGGCCCTATGCCTGCATCATCATCCTGTTGCCGGGCACCACGCCCCCTCATGGCCGGCTCTACAAACTCTTCACTCCAGAGCAGGCCACCGTGATCCAATGCATTCAGGACTCCATGTCCACATCCGTGAAGGGGACGACTGGTAAACCACATTCAACACCCCATCTAAACACTATGAGTACCGGGTCATGACATTCAGCCTCACTAATGCCCAGCTGTATTCACAGCAACTGAAGACACGATTAAAATCAAATGATTAACATTTCCAAAGAGTTTTGTGCCTCTAGCAAAGGACCAATTTGCAATGCTGTCCAACTGGTCCAGCAAGAAGCAGTGACAATACCCATGACATCTGAACTCAGGTCAGCTCCTGGAATTGGCACTTGTTCAACTGTTTTATATGTGCCTTTAATTTTGTCTGACAGGTCACAGAAAAAAAGCATAGAATAACAAGTAGAATGCACCCCATGCAAGCCACTAAAATAGCAAACAGGGCCCAGCCTGTCTGATTTTCAAAAACGTTTTCCTGACACCAGATGGCACTATTATGTTCTTAAGAAACTGTCTGTCAGGTCACAGCAAATATTGCCTCTACAAATGGCTGCCACAGATCCCCAGGTATATGTCTGTCTGTCTGGATTTCTCTTTTTCTCTTGCTGATATGATTAATCAGTCTTGTGTCAATTACGCACACTTTCGTGTGACCCCTTAAAAGCAAAATTCGTTCATAGTTTGTGACCTATATGACCTTGTTTTCATAAAATCTTCAACTGTGCAATTTACTTTCTGCTTTCTTTTGGTTTTGATCGGCTTAGTTTATCATTTTAGTGGCTATTGAGTTCTGTTTCCTAGTCAGTTGACTTTTTCCTACTAAGATATGATCTTGTGTTTTATTTTTGTCTGCCTTGTAACTGCTTTAAAAACCTCCTTACTTGCACCATTATTTGTCTCAGGCCTGTTTCCATGATAATCAGAAATTTGATATGAGACACTGAATATAAATATTTTTTTTTCTTAATATGGTGGAACAGGATGGGAAGAGTGTGTGTCTGTGAATTTCAAAAGTGACTACTTTTTCAAAAGTGACTACTTTATCAAAATTAAAACATAATGGCAAATTGAAACGATCTTATTGGAACCAAAATATTTACATATATATATATATATATTTATATAATATATATATATATAACGGTAAAGTGGAAACGTTACAATTTTAAAGTGGAAACGTTACCATGAATGTAAAGACATACTATACACAGTACAATTCCATCCCAAATTATTAAAATGTTAAGTCAAATGCTTCTTTTCTTTTTGTTACATGCTGTAGATCAGAATCTCAGGTGTCTTGACATTTCTGTATAAATATTTTGGTCAACATTAAACTACATGTAATATTTCATAATGTTCTCTCAGACTTTAATAATGAGAAGGGCCATACTGATAAATGGTTGCTTCTCGCAAAAGCTATTAAGTCATTACAGATCATTAGAGGGAAATTAAACAAGAGAGATATTAGGATATGTTTAAAAAAATATATTGCTTATGATCTGATTGCATAGATTCAAAATAACTTGCATGGCTTGTTATATAATCCTCTTTGATGACATTAAATGTAATGATTCAATTTAATTTATGATCAGTTTTAAAATTTGGAATTACTTAATACCAAAGACATCTTGTCATCTTAATGAGATTAATAATGATACTAACACTAGTCTGTGGTTTATATATGTTATGTTAGTTAGAATTTGTACATGTGATTTACTACTTTGGGCATTTATAGGCTCAGTAGTCCTGCTGGGTCATGACTTTGGATTAACTATAACGTTCTGAGCAACACATGATTACTGTTGGCCTTTTATTATCTTTTGATTAAAATCACCAATATGCTCAGGCCTATGCCAGGTGTCAATGTGGTAGTAGCTTTAAGCTCTTATGTCACAAGTTCATTGCCAAGTGTTCTAATGGATTTTATCATGTATTAGATATGATAAAATCGTGTGTGTGACAATGATATAATCCATATGTTCTTTATTTTTACTCTTATTTATGTATTTTAACACAATGATTCTATCAGTGTATATCCTATTATGAGACTTGTTAAAAGTTAGCTTTACTTGACAACCCTTTTAAATACTGCAACACTTTTGTTGTTCATTAAGTTAGTTATTGTTGCATGTTTATGCAATTGTCACGTGTCATGGACATCTCTTGAGCATAGCACCATTGAGCATAGCACAATGATAATGACTCCTGGGGGAATTACTTGTTTAAAGGATTCTCCAAAGAGCATTTAGAGGTAGTGTTCCTAAGGTCAGGACTTTAAGGTCAGGACTTTAAGCTCCTGTAGGGCTGTTGAGCAAGCCCTTAATGCCTTCTGCTCTAGAGGCACTGTGTTATGTCTGACCTTGTGCCCTGATCCCAGATTTCTAAAACTTCCTAACATTGAATATTTAACAAATAAAGACTTCTTCCTTTTCAACAAGTCACATGAAGAATTTAAGAAAAATAATTTAAAAAGAATTTATGCATTTAAGTATGATTGTGTTCTACTAATTTGTGAATTTTGGCAATGGATCTTGGATCAGAAGGTCATGGTTTCAAATCCAAGCACCTCCAAGCTACCATTGTTGGCTCATTGACAAGGCCCTTAACCCTCAACTTCTCAGTTGTAAGTTGCTCAAATCACTTAAATGAATACTTGAATGGCATTTTCGGAAATCCTGAAAATGTCATACTTGGGTACTTTACGGAGGTACACATTTTTTTAATTGTCTAAAACAATTTCCTACTTGAAAGTGGTTCAAAGATGTATAATAGTTAAATTGTAGAATTGGGTATGGGTATGTAAATATTTTGGTTGTAAATAAGGATAAACCTTTTGAATTAAGTTCTTTACATTTATTTTAAGTTCTTTAGATTTTCTGGTATCAGTATTTCACTATTAATTTTTCAGACAACCTTTTACATTTACTTACATTTCTTACTTTCTTACATTTTCAAGCCAGGCTTGTTAGATTAGTTTTAGTCTATTCGGTAACATGATCAATATTTTTTATTTTCATTGCGTGCTGTTTTAATACATTTTCTGTCTTTGATCGTCTTTTTAAACCTACCACTGATTTACCATTTCCTGGTGATCATATATCCCTTATATCACTTAAACAAACATATTATATATATATATATATATATATATATATATATATATATATATATATATATATATATATATATATATATATATATATATATATATATATATATATATATATAGTGATTATTTATTGAATGTGTTTAACTAATAAATAAAAAAAACATACATCTGCATAAAGCATCCATATTTATCCATATAAACATCATGTTTAGACGTATCTCATGGCATTCATGTTATTAACCACAGTTCATTTTTAAAATCAGTTGACAGCTCTTGGATTAATATGAGGTGAGGTCCATGATCCAGTGTGACACCAAAACATGTATTACTGATGACTTGAGTACCTGTCAGGGTACACACTTCTTTACTTTAACTTGAGTAAAAAAGTGTAGTCAGTTCTTAAACTTTTACCCAAGTATTTTTAAACACGAGTATAGGTACTTCCACCTAAGTGAAGGATGTGTGTACTTTTGACAACTCTGGTAATATTAGTAGTAGCAGTAGCATGCAAAAATATGCAATACATACAACATAAAATATATTATACAAATGCATTGTTAAAAAAATCTGAATTATTCCGGCCACTCCAATTCTCAGATAGTCTAATAAAGTTCATGTTTACTGTACAGTATGTGTGATCATGGTTTTTACACCAAGGAAGTACAGTAGAAGTGACTCAGGGAGATTAGTAGATAGGAGGATGACACACATATGTTTGAATGTCCTAGAACACGTTTAGTCGTCTGAATTTGGCTTGAAGTAGCTACAATATTTGGCGAGGGCTGGAATGACCCATGGCAAAAGAAGCATAGGCCCATGTCATCAAACTGTTCTTAGAATGCAGGTGGCACAACTTCTGGGGTTAGTAACATAACAGCACAACAGTTTCCCCTTTGATAAATTCTCAGTTTAAGGCTACCACCCTTAAATAATGTTGCAAGAGTTGCGAACATATAAACATAATAATTCATTCATTCATTCATTCATTCATCTTCTACCGCTATATCCGATATTCCCTCAGGTCACGGGGAGCCTGTGCCTATCTCAGGTGTCTATGGGCATTAAGGCAGGATACACCCTGGATGGAATGCTAACCCATCACAGAGCACACACACACACACACGCACACTAGGGACAATTTTTCAAGGTGTCAATCAACCTATGGTGCATGTTTTTGGACGCGGGGAAACCGGAGAACCCCGGAGAAAAACCCCCTGAGGCACGGGGAGAACATGAAAACTCCACACACACACACATGGCTGAGACGGGAATCGAACCCGAACCCTGGCGGTGTGAGGCGAACGTGCTAACCACTAAGCCACCGTGTCCCCACCATAATAATTCAGATACAAGCAAATAAATATTACTATTAGACAAAAGTTGAAAAAGTATGCTTTAACATTTTAAAGAATGTATTCTGTTGTGTTCAAGTCAGTAAATTAAAGACAATAATAATAGATAGATAGATAGATAGATAGATAGATAGATAGATAGATAGATAGATAGATAGATAGATAGATAGATAGATAGATAGATAGATAGATAGATAGATAGATAGATAGATAGATAGATAGATAGATAGATAGATAGATAGATAGATAGATTCCGTCAAATTTTTGGAAATTTGATTTGAATATTTATTAACTAATATTCATTAATACTTGTTCATCCTGGATTCCATGCCAGGCCATTGGATGGTGAGAACATTGTATATAGATTATGCATGTATTGATGTACCACTAAACCCTTTCATTTATTTTATTATTATTATTATTATTATTATTATTATTATTATTAGTATTATTTATTGTTATTATTATCATCATTATTATCATTATTATCATATTTATTAGTATTATTATTATTATTAGTAGTAGTAGTAGTATTATAAAATATGCCTATAATACATTACGAAGTATATAGGTATAAAAATGCACAATAAAAGTGTATAAATATGTATAATTAAACTATATTAAGTCATATTAAACATCTATATTATCTTAAACATCTTTCATTGACATTATTGTGTGGTGACAATTTGTGAAGTTTTGTGAAGTTTTGTGGTGTTTTGTTTGCACGGTTATTCCTCAGTGGGTATTTACACAAGGATAAAAAATTACATGCAATTACAGTAATTATTCTAGTCTTTTCTCTAAGGGACATATCAGTGAGTTGGTCTTTAACAGTTTAGAAACATTAAAAGCAGTCACTGATACTAAATAGACAATCCTATGTATTCCATAATTGGGTACTTGAGAGAATGCTTGGGTTTAATTAGCCGGCCTGCAAAACTAATTGTTTCTTTGTTGGTACACACAGAAACTAATTACTCCCAAATCACAGTTTTTCCATTTTCCTCAACACTTTATATTGGTGATATTCACTCTGCCTTCTGCCTGTGTTGAGTGGAGTCTGAGCCTGATTTGTAAGTTGCGCTTCTAAGGTGCATTGGATATAATTTAGCATTTCATTATAACTGAGACTAACTGAAATATAGAAACAGCCAACGATAAATGTTTCATTTGCTTTTGACTAGCTATAGAAAACATCATATACATTTGCATACATAACTCATATACATTTGCATAATTGTCACTGACATCTAAATTATTGTTGGATTTTTCCAGGTGTGAAGAAGCTTATCAAATGAATTTAAGCATAAATAATTCCAGCGGAACAGGTACATTTGATAATGGATTTTATTTAGTTGCTTTTAATTCTTTGGGTAATAAGAACTACCTGATCCTGGCATTAGGAGTTATCTACCTAATTACTCTGTTATGTAATTTTACACTTCTGTCTGTGATCATGATGAATTCAAGTTTACATAATCCCAAGTTTCTTGCGGTGTGTAACTTGGCTGTAGTGGACATTTCTATAAACAGTGTTATTATTCCTCAAATGGTACCTGTTTTTGTATTCAATCTGAATCATGTCAGTTTTGGAGCATGCTTCACTCAGATGTTTTTCATGCACTTTTTTGGTGACATGGAATCCTTTTCACTTGCCTTATTGGCTTATGACCGTCTGGTTGCTATCTGCTTTCCTTTAAACTACCCTACTATCAATACTAATATGAGGATGATGCTTATCATAGCTGGATTGTGGTTATTGGTGTTGTTGCTTGAGATATACCCTGTACTTTTGGCCAGTCGTCTCTCCTACTGTAGATCAAGAGTAGTGGCAAGCAGTTGTTGTGAACATGGTCAAGTCTACCGCCTAGCCTGCGGAGATATCTCTTATAACAGAAGTCTAGCAACCGCTAAGACATTAGCTGTTCTGCTTGGCCCTCTGTCATTTATTGTTTGCTCATATGTAGTAGTTGTGGTAGTAGTGTTGAGAATTGCTTCTACAACTCAACGCTGGAAGGCCTTCAACACCTGTCTTACACACATGGCCCTGGTCCTCATTTATTTTATGCCAATTATTTTGGCATACATACTAGGGAACTTACAATTAGTGCAATCACTTGACCTTTACACAACAGTCCTGACTGTGTCTAGTACTCTGCCAGCCATGATAAACCCCATTATATATAGTTTAAAGACTGAAGAACTGCAAGTCAAGTTGTTGAAATTTTTTGGTCCGCAGAAAGTGTCACCACAGTCGAAAAAATAGTGTTAATTAAGTTTTTTAAAGTTCACTGAAAGTACATATCATATTTAATTGACAAATGTTTGATATGCATATCAGGACCTGAATTTGTAACACTGTATTAATTGCAACTTGTATGCAGTGATGGGTTTCAGTGTCCGTGTTGAAATGTTTGATTAATTAACATTCAAATAGCCATAACATGATTTATTTCCTCTGTATATATATATATATATATATATATATATATTATATATATATATATATATATATATATATATATATATATATATGATATATATATATGTGTGTGTGTGTGTGTGTGTGTGTGTGTGTGTGTATGTTTATGTGTGTGTGTGTGTGTGTGTGTGTGAAGGTCCAAACAGAAAATAAAGAAAGGAAATCAAACTAATCTAACTGTTTTTAAACTATCTGTATATATATATAATGTGTGTGTTTGTTTGTTTTTATTACATATTTATTTTAAGTGTTTGCAAAAAGCACTTAAGGACATATGTATATAGGAATGTGACTAAATAAAAGTACTAAAATTTGCTCTCTGAAATCCAATGGAACATTTGTAATTTACAAATACTCATACTATATATTCAAATAGAATATTTGTAATATTTCTAATAGAATATTTCTAATCCTTCATACATGCACCGCATGCCTTTCTTCACAGTAGGAATTAAACTGCATTTCAGGTATATAACCACAAGATGGAAGCAAAAACAACCTTGCTCATCTTCTGCACCTTTCTATATAAACATGCTACTGTGGTTTATAGACGTATACCTATTGATAAATACAGAATGCAATATAAAGATGAATGTCTAGAGTACCTATGCACTTTGAATGGTTAAAAGTTAAGAATTTGTGCATACCTGGCCATCACACCTATATGCTCATATTTTGTTAAAAATCCCTGTTCGGATATATCCACAAATGCTCTTATAAATGCAATACTTGTCTGAGAATGTTTCCATTAGCTTTTTGTGTGTGGAGTATTGAAGTGCCCATTCATAATATAATTAGTAAGCAAATATGTTGAAAAGAATGAAAAGAAATATGCCAAGAATATATTGCAATTATTTATTTTTTACTTGAGAGACCTAAAAGTGAATACATATGATATCACACTTCTTGTTCATTCCTTAATCTAAATACATGATTAATGTTGAGCTCTAATCAGCAATTCTGTCTTTTAAATTATTGACTCTGTAAAAAACACAATTAGGCCATCAGGAAGTCTATAATGAAACTAAATTTTCATACCTGTATAAATCCCACTATACATGCATTCAAGCTCAGCAGCAAGCATGGCCAAAAAAAGTAGCACTCACAGGAGATAAGCTAACTCGCCATTTTATTACACCACAAAAGACAAGAAAGCATTCCAGACAAGTTTCAAGAGATATGGATGGCAGTGAAATATCATGTTTAAATTTAACCCTGTAGGATCTGATATGCGATGACATTTCTGAGGGGAACAGAACAGCTAGAAAAGCAGAAGGAAAAAAAAAAAACCATGCTAATGCTCTAAACTGGCATTATTTAAATGTACAATATTTGTAAACACAGTATTTATAATACTCTAATGCAGTTTTAATTTTCTTTTATTGTTGCAATTTAGCAACATTTAGTGTAGACGTTTTATAGATTTATATATATATATATATATATATATATATATATATATATATATATATATAAACAAATCAACACAAAAACAGCATAACATCTCATGTAATTAAATGCCAATTCTAACTGCAGTTAACAGATCTGATATACATGTAAACACGTAAAATAATAATAATAATAATAATAATAATAATATAGTGTAGAAATAAGCAGGATGATTTTTTGCCTGTGGTTACAGCTCTTGCACCTGTGCTTTGATCAAAAGTATATAAAAGGTCCATCAAAATATACTTTTTATTAAAAAAGAAAGAAAGAAAGAGTAGCTGTGATATTCGTAATCAACCCCTTGAGTGTGTAAATGTCTGTGTGTTATCATTTCAACTTAACTGAACACACATTTGATTCATTACATATAGAATCCAACTAATTAAACAATCAATTCAAAAAATGTCTTGTGCTTAGCCGGAATGTAACCATGGCATTTTGTAGAAACGATCCCCGCACTGTAGAGTATATATTTTTCCTCTATATGTAAAACTCACTAAACTATATGTTATTACTTTGCTAAAGCATGCACCTGGGAAGTAATGGTGGTTTTCCTATTAACCTTTTTGACTATAAAGCCTCTGAATTCCTTAGTGTTCAAGACATAAATGATAGGATTTAACATAGAGGGAATAGTTCTTGATAATGAAGTGTTAATTATTCTAGCATTAGGATGGAGAGAGGATACAATTGCTGCAAGGTATGCGCCCAGTACAGGAAGGAAGAATATTCCTACTACTAACAGATGAGAGACACATGTTTTGAGTGCTTTAAGGCGACCTTCCCATGTTGTAATCTTAGTTAAGGCCAACAGAATGCCTATATATGACAAGACTATGACAATCAATGGGACATAGAGATATGCTACAACACATAGTTTGGCCATAAAGGAATTTATGCTGTTGTCATTACAAGCAATATTATAAACTGGCCCATGATCGCAAAAAAAGCTTTGGATCTCATTGGTTTTACAGAACGAAAGTCGTGTAATGAAAATGACGGTGGAACCAATTGTAACAAAATTAAAAATCCATATCGATGTTAAGATTGCAAACATAAAGGAGTTATTTACAATGACATGGTATCTCAAGGGTAAGCAAATGGCAATAAAACGATCATAAGCCAAGGCAACAAGACTTAAAGACTGCCCAGTAGAAAAGTAAAAAGCAAAAAACATATTAGCCAGACATGCCTCGTAGGATATGTACTGCGAATCAAAAAAGAAAGTCTTCACAAGGTTAGGAATCAGTGCGTTTGTTTCACCGAAGTCTGACAGAGCTAAATTTAAAATCCCCATGTATTTAGGAGTGTGCAGATTTTTATCCACGACAATCATAAAAATGACGACAGAATTCCCAAACAGTGAGACAATATAGACGACAATTAAAAAAACAAAATAGTATTGGCTGTAAGCCACTCCAGAAAATCCACTGATGAAAAAGTACTCTGGACGCACAAGTGATGCATTTTGCATTAAACCGTTTTTCAAAGAACTCATGATGAAGATTTTGTCCACGTCATTTGCAGCCAAAAATAACAGACATAACGAAGTAAAACAAAAATAAGCGCACGCATTTCACATAGTCCAAATTGTTTACATTCTTTCTATACAATACATATACAATACTTGTCAGTGAAGCTGCAGCAGTGAGATTTTAATGCTCGTTTTCAATTATTAAGATATTAATGTTGTTAATTTTGCTCTACCTTATTCCTTGTAATGTAGATTCGACTAGACATGCATTATATGTACAGTAGATGTGTCAAACCACGTGATGGCACAGGGAGTGATGTAAAGTCATTTGCTAGTGTTCTCATTTCTCTTTTGGGAACTAGGGCATATAACATACATGCACATTTATTTATTTTTCTTTTACATTAAAGAAATTGCAAAATGTATAAGCAAATGTAAAATGTATATATTAGAAACTAAAGATAGCTTTTATTTTTTATGTAGCATTTCTCATTGTAATATATATTTACGGTCATGCTTTACATTTTGTGAAATTAATCTATTGTCAGCTATTTAAAATTGTATGTAATCTATTAATATCTGAGCCAGAATAGTAGGCACAAAAATATATATTAATTCAAGTAGTTTTTAATAGATCAGTAATATAAATATTAATGGTCAGCAATAGTGGCTTTAGGAGTTAAATCATCATATGAGCTTTGGTTACACCAGAGAAAAGAGGGTTATCAACTTATCCACTTGGTATGCCATATTGTGGAATAAAAAGAGGAATATTTTCATAAGTATCATGGGTTGCCTTCACACAGAATCTGCCATTAGTTGCTGCCTCTATAACAATATAAAAAACAATAAAAATTAGTATCATAAATACTGAGTATGAGTGTGCTCAGTAATGAGTATGTGTTGTGTGAGTGCCATTGGGTATAATTTTTAATTTTATTTAGCAAAAATGTAAATATTTTGGGCAGAGTTAAACGTATCTTCATACTATATCGGGTATGTTGATGAAATCACAGCACGCATCAATTGCAAAGCTCATAAAAGCCAAATATAAGTGAGTTGAGTTACATGGCACATAGTTAATAGGTAATTATTTTGTCGCGTGTCTATGTAAAAAAATACTAAAATATCAGCTGTGAATTAAGAGAAATGAAATGAGTAATGAGAGATAGTAAAGTATATATCTATATATATATATATATATATGATATATATATATAATATGCTATATAAATACGAAAGAATCTAACTCTTAATTAAAAGGCATAAAACATTCAATAATTCATTTATTTGTGTGCACTACAGCATTAACAACATTATCTATTGCCACATTTACCTCAAGGGCTTAATAAGGTAAACAAACAAGGATCTTACGTAAAATTTTTTCCTCCACATCACTTTTTTTTTATTGAAACCCTAGCAACTGATCCCAAACTTCCCAGTCAGGGAGGTGTAAATATTCATAGAAATTAGTCAATCCAAAAGACACTTCCCAGTCAGGGAGGTCCAAGTTATGCATATTCATAGAAATGAGTCCAAAATTCAAAGCACGATTTTATAAGCACAACATATTTGTTTGTGGAAGAGGTTTCTTTAAGCATATAATTATAACACAAGCAAAAGGGAACACAAGCTAAATATTAATGATAAATTCAATACAAAACTTAATCTAAATGCTTAAAAAGTAAACAACGATTTGACTGATTTTGCTTAATTTTCTGCGATTTTGTCTAAGTGTGATGCTCACTATATCCACCAGAGGGAGTCAATGGGAGCTTTACTTTTCTCTTTTTGATCTTTTTTATTCCATACAATTCTTATCTTTGTTCAAACCCTTTTTTTTTGTATTTCTCTCAATAGTCTCCCTATTTCACACTTTAGTTACTATGTCTTATTCGTAGACTGTTGATGTTACTTGTCAATGTGCCATGTATTATTTTGGGTTTGCCCTTTTTGCCTTTGACAAAAAGCTGCTATTGAACACAGAGTAATATTGGGAGTACAGTGTGTCGAGGTAATAGAAAAATGGCCAGCTAGTAAGTATAAATAGTTCATGCTATAAATGATCACTATTAATGCAGAACAATACATTCATTCATCTTCTACCTCTATATCCGATCTTCCCTCGGGTCACGGGGAGTCTGTGCCTATCTCAGGCGTCTATGGGCATTATGGCAGGATACACCCTGGATGGAATGCCAACCCATTGCAGGACACACACACTCACTCACACACACATTCATACACTAGGGATAATTTTCCAAGGTGCCAATCAACCTACTGTGCATGTTTTTGGACCGGGAGGAAACCGGAGAACCCGTAGAAAAAAACCCTGAGGCACGGGGAGAACATGAAAACTCCACACACACATGGCCGAGACGGGAATCGAACCCGGACTCTGGCGGTGTGAGGCGAACGTGCTAACCACTAAGCCACCGTGTCCGTATCAGAACAATACAATATGTCTTAAAGAAAATATCAGTAAGGCAATTAGAT
Organism: Kryptopterus vitreolus; assembly: GCA_030449085.1. Taxonomy (NCBI): domain Eukaryota; kingdom Metazoa; phylum Chordata; class Actinopteri; order Siluriformes; family Siluridae; genus Kryptopterus; species Kryptopterus vitreolus. Next base: position 13,714,940 of record JACRUU010000026.1, read on the forward strand.
TATCTAAAATATTTATTGGTTGCTTCACACAAATTTAGAGCTTCCGAAATGAAATTCCTGAAATGAAATTCCTGAAATCAGCATTAAAGAAATATTTTGCAGCGATCCATTCATTAAAGAAATATCTTGTGAACCCAACACTTTAACCACTGGGCTATCACCTCCCTATGATCAGTTGTTTAGAATATAATATACATTTCCTGCTTTTACAGTAGGGACGCCAAATCTTATCCAGCTATTACAGATCTTTTGGGGCATACAGAAATAGCCATGGTGATACATTTTTTGCACATCCTGTGCTTTATGATTGAATCAAAGTCTTCATCACGGCAATTAAGAAAGTTGTCTGATCACAAGCATATAACATGCTGAAGTAATAAAGTGTGAATGGATTACAAGCGTGAATGGATTTAACAGAATTTGAAAGAATGCTATGCTTTCTGTGGAAGGCCTATGAAAGGAAACCAGTCTTTTTGTTCTACTGCATATCCCAGATAGGACAATAGTATAATAAATTATTATTATGAATTGAAATGCTGAACTCCATGAACGAGTGAATGTTAATGTTGGTCAAGGTTTTCCACTCCATTTAAATCCCATATACAACAATGTGTTGTTTCATTCTATTTGTTTAACTAGAATAAATATGCACACAAAAGTGTCACACAGAGTCTTATGTGGACTGAACTGTTTGGTATTACATTTCTGAAACATACACTTGGGGAATTGTGGTATTTTTCTTTTGAAGCATCTTTATTATAAAGTCTCTGAATTCCTTTGTGTTCATGACATAAATTATAGGATTCAACATAGACGGAATGGATGCTGAAAGTGAAGCACTAATTATCCTTGTATTAGGATGAACAGTAAATGTTAATGCAGCCATATACATACCCAAAGTAGGAAAGAAGAATAATCCTACTACTAACAGATGAGAAAGACAAGTTTTGAGTGCTTTACGACGGCCCTCCCATGTTGTAATCTTAGTTAAGGCCAATAGAATGCCGATGTATGATAAGATTATGGCAGTCAACGGGACATAGAGGTAAACTGCAATACAAAATTTTGCCATGAAAGAATTCATGCTGTTGTCATTACAAGCAAGAGTAAAAATCGGCCCATGGTCACAAAAAAAGCTTTTTACCTCATTGGTTTTACAGAATGAAAGTCCTGTAATCAAAATTGCCATTGTGCCAAATATAACAAAATTGATTAACCATATTGAGGCTAATGTCACAAACATGAAGGTGTTATTCACAATTACATGGTATCTCAGGGGTAAGCAAATAGCAATAAATCGATCATAGGCCATGGCAGCAAGAGTTAAAGCCTGTCCTCCACCAAAGAAAAATGAAAAAAACATATTAGCCAGACATGCTTCATAGGAAATGTACTGTGAATCAAAAAGAAATGACAGGTTATGAATCAGTGCGTTTGTTTCACCAAAGTCTGACAGAGCTAAATTAAAGATTCCCATGTATTTAGGATTATGCAGTCTTTTGTCGACTAATATCATAAAAAGGACAACTAAGTTTCCACACAGAGAGATAATATAGACAAAAATTAAGAAAACAAAGTAGTATTGGCTGAATGGTAGCCCGGAAAATCCACTGATGAAAAAGTACTCTGGACGCACAAATGATGCATTTTGTAATAAACTGGAGTTCAAAGCGTGTGTGACTTTCATGCCGTTCATGTCTTTTCGCACCTGAAACGAGAGACATAACCAAGTAATATGAGCACAGCTATTTCAGTACAGTATACAGGATCTTACATAACATCATTTAAATGACTTATAAATATAGAGGTATATATTTAGCAGAGAATATGAGATTAATTTAGTCTTTTTTAGTCCTACACCCTAGCTCATACTATACCTTTCCTCACTTACATTGTGCCAGTTCAGGTTTTGTGCATGCATTATATACAGCGACAGTGGACAATTGTTTGACATGTAATACCTCAGACAGTGGTGCAAAATACCACCCACCTTCTAGTCCTGTATAATCTTACTGTAAACCTCTATTTCTTAGTTAAGTATCGATTCTTCTCTGTTGGGAACCGAGGTATGATGGCAACCAAGGCAAATACCATACATGTGGGAAAAGAATTTCAGAATGAACAGCACCTTAAAAAGGACAGGAAATACTTGTGCAGGTTGGCAATAAAAGTGCTTTGACACTTAATGATGTTTACCAGTAATAGGAAGTAATTATATTTCTTTAAAACAAATATCACCAATATGGTAAAATACTATGCTAGTAATACAACTTGTATTCTAGTAGTATATACAGATGTTTGGGATACAAAAATGAGTGGCATTTTGTTCATGGTAGACAATATTTGTAAAGTAAAAAGAAAAATTAACCTTCGCAGGAAACTGGAAAAGAAATATGAAAACAATTGTATACAATTACTTCAAATGTGGAGAAAAATATGAATTATAACCTGTGCCAAAGTTTATAAACCCTACTAAATGATTGTTTAATAACATAAATAGCTTGCAAATAGTTTATTATTTTAGTTAATAGTTAATATTCTTTGTGTGTTATAGAATATTCTTAGTTCAAATTGAGTGCTCAGGTTTACTTAAAAGTAAATCTTTATATCTGATTTCACTCAGTGTTCAAAAACATGAATTGCAGCAACTCTAGAGTTGGCTGAGTGAATTCTCCAAAAAAAATTGAAAATATTTTCCTCCATATATGATTTTTATATTTGTCAGTTACATCTACAGACTTCAAGCAGACTTGAAGTCATCTACAGACTTTAGATAGATAGTTTAACCTTCCTTTTGTGTTAGGATGTACAGAGGCCTGTTTTTGGTTTAAAATGCATATAAGTTCCACAGAAATTCGTTTATTACACCAAGGTATTTTGTTTTTGTCAGGAACCTATATTTAAACAAGCAAAAAAAACAATTTCAGTAAATTATAATATGCTCTTGTAAAAGATTATAATCCTTGTGTAGTTAGGGTAATTTTTCATCCAGTTATAACATAGGACTATAAAACAATAATTAGTGCCAAATATGAAATTATAAACACACCATTAGCTCACTAACACTGTCAGACTACAGTCCACTTTATATATATATATATATATATATATATATATATATATATATATATATATATATATATATATATATATATATATATATATATATATATATTTGTTTTGTTTTTTTATTGTGTTTATTTAATTGTATTATTAATATAATTGCCTCTTCGGGTTGTGAGTGTGTGTGCCCTACGATGGGTTGGCATTCCATCCAGGGTGTATCCTGCCTTAATGCCCATAGACGCCTGAGATAGGCACCGGCTCCCCGTGACCCGAGGGAAGATTGGGTAATGCAGTAGAAGATGAATGAATGAGTGATACCATACTGGTCAAGCAAAAATGTATTTAATTAATATAGCCATTGACAAAGAAGAGCTAAGGAAGATGGATCATTTTAAATACTTACTGATTCTATAGAAACAACAACAAAATAACTGGTAGCATAATTTTTAGCACTATTTGCTTCTTTGACTATCCACAAAGTTAATATTTGATTTGCATTACATGCATTATGTACTTCAACTTTTTATTCAAAAACAATAAAAATGGGCTTTTTATGAAAAAAAATTAAAGACTGATTGGATTTTCAGAATACATTATATACCTTACTTCACAGTAAAGATCCCACATCTGGCAAATTCTGAACCAGTTTGGGAAACCTTTTGCACCATAGTACAATATTAGGATAAATTCATGTACATTCAGGAACAGTTACAATTTTGCTTCTGATATCATACATTGTCCTACTGACAGTCCTATCCTATTACTGATAATCCATAAATCATCCTACTGAGGCACTGACTGAGGTGCAGGCAGTGTTCTAAATCATCCAAAAGGTGTTCAGGAGTCCTTTATAGCAAGAGATCTTTTACTCTAGCCCAGTTGTTGGCTTGTGCATGACATGACATGCTTGTCATGCTGGAATTGTTTTTCTAATTTTGGAATAAATGAAGGGAAAATTGAATGTCACATTCAGAGACAACCTATATAATTGTTTTCCTCTGGCACTTGTGAGTTTGAGGAAAAACCACATATGATGGAAAAGTCAGATGTCTGAATACTTTTGTGCATATAGTCTATGCATGCATGTGTCATTAGTTTGTACATGATTGTATGTGAAACACGTGGTTTTAAGAAAGCAGTGATAAAAGTGGTAAACAAGAAAACAGGAGAAGGGTTGGTTTTCTGCACCACGCTAAAAAGCAAATAACTAGTCAAGCATTTTAAATCCTCTTCAAAATTTGTCAGTGCTAGTGTTGGTCTTCATTTCTCTTAAGTCTTACATACACTGAAGAGTGAATGTAATCGAAAAAATTTTCAGAGATAATGGATTTTAGTTTGAAAAACCTCTGCATTAGACAATCTAATGGTACTTGATGTCTTGTACGCCCATCCGTGTGGTATTACATTTCTAAAAATTGTAACGTCAGAATTTTAGTATTTTTCTTTTTAAACTTCTTTATTAAAAAACTTCTGAATTCCTTTGTGTTGAAGACATAAATCATGGGATTGACCATAGATGGAATGGTTGCTGATAGAGAAGTATTTATTATCCTCGCATTAGGATGGAGGTTAGAAGTTAATGCAGCAATATACATACTTAAAACAGGAAGGAAAAATATTCCTACTACCAACAGATGAGAAAGACAAGTTTTGAGTGCTTTAAGACGACCTTCCCATGTTGTAATCTTAGTTAAGGCCAGTAGAATGCCTATGTATGATAAGGTTATGGCAGTCAATGGGACATAGAGGTAAACTGCAGTACAAAATTTTGCCATGAAAGAATTCATGCTGTTGTCATTACAAGCAAGGGTATAAATTGGCCCATGGTCACAAAAAAAGCTTTTGACCTCATTGGTTTTACAGAATGAAAGACGTGTAGTTAAAATGACCATTGTGCCAAATATGACAAGATTAAATAACCATATTGATGTTAAAGTTGCAAACATGAAGGAGTTATTCACAATTACATGGTATCTCAGAGGTAAGTAAATAGCAATAAATCGATCATAGGCCATGGCAGCAAGAGTTAAAGACTGTCCACCAGCAAAGAAAAATGAAAAAAACATATTAGCCAAGCATGCTTCATAGGAAATGTACTGTGAATCAAAAAGAAATGTTTTCACAAGGTTAGGAATCAGTGCGTTTGTTTCACCAAAATCTGACAGAGCTAAATTAAAGATTCCCATGTATTTAGGATTATGCAGATTTCTGTCCACTAATATCATGAAAAGAACAATTGAGTTTCCACACAGAGAGATAATATAGACAAAAATTAAGAAAACAAAGTAGTATTGGCTTAATGGTAGACCAGAAAATCCACTGATGAAAAAGTACCCTGGACGCACAAATGATGCATTTTGCAATAAACTGGTGTTCAAGGTGCTTGTGATATTAAAGCTGCCCATGTCTTTTCATATCTGAAATAACAAACAGAAAGTATACACAAATAAATATACTGTATATGTGGCAGTAAAAATAAATAAATAAATATAATGCATTTTCACCTTACCTTATGCCTTATTACTTATTTTCCCATATGTATATTCCAGTTTTGAGCATGCATTATATGTAGAAGGAGCGTACCATATTTTCTCATCTAGTGATGTAACAACAACCACCTGCAGTTGGTGTACAATCATATAGTCCAATTATGATGAAGTTTGATTCCTCTCTGTTGGGAACCAGGGGGCAGGCAAATACCACATGGATGGATGGATGGATGGATGGATGGATGGATGGATCCACAGATAGATGGATGGACGAACGGACACACACACACACACACACACACATACATATATATATATATATTATATATATATATATATATATAACTATATATATATATATATATATATATATATATATATATATATATGTGTGTGTGTGTGTGTTTGTACTAGCCTGAGAGGAGAGCACCTACCAGACTCAGATTAAAAGATTTAACTATTTCTGAAAAACCGCTTGATATCAAATATCGTAATGAGAATATGTTGATGAAAGCAGTCCTGGCTACAGCTCTATGCGTTCTACAATCCCAAGTTTTATCCCAATCCCAACAAATAATGATAGAAAAAAATAAGAGATGTGTAAAATTGTTGGATTCACAGATTTAGAATGTGACCAGTGTGTGCATGCATGTTTTTCATCCTATAAAGGTAAAGGTCTCCCCTTCCCCCAACCTTTTAGTTGCTCAGGTTCTCTCGAAGTAGATCACGGTGGACTTATTGTATGGTACAGTGGTATTATTGTATGTACTATTGTTGTAATTATGCTTTTTGAATAAAACTTATCTTGAAGGTGAAAGTTTGCATTAAGATCAGATAAGATCTATTAGAATAGTAGGATCCACTTTATTTATTGGTATATTAGATTCAGTATAACAGGTACATATTTGCATGATTTGTATTTAAAATATCATAGCTGCAATTGTAAATTTGACAATAAAAATGTTCTAAAAAAAACCCTTCTAATTAAATCATGGGTTGTTATAATTTCAAAGTTGTAAATATTTTGCAGATTGTTGAACTTTACATTGGATGTCCTTGAGTTTTGAACAAACCTCGAGTTCTAGTACATCATTTTTGTGACATTATTTTTCCTTTGTTTGCAAATCTAGCATGTGCATCAGAGGCTGTGGTTTCTAATGGACTGGAATAAAAGACACAGAGACACTGGCCCTATGACTTCATGGCTAAATGCCCATGAAATTATTAAAATTCCTGGCCTTGCTTTGTTAAAGCATTAACCTGCCTAACTGTAGTCTTCTTTTTAAGTAGTTTTATTATGACCTTCCTGAAATCCTTTGTATTCAAGACATAAATGATGGGATTTAACATGGGTGGAATTGTTAATGATACTGAAGTATTAATTATCCGAGCATTAGGATGGATATATGTTAGAGAAGAAAGGTATGTAGCCAATACAGGGAGAAAGAATATTCCTACTAACAACAGATGAGAGCCACAAGTTTTGAATGCTTTAAGACGACCCTTCCATGTTGTGATCTTAGTTAAAGCCAACAGAATGCCTAGGTATGATACAATTATGGCAGTTATTGGTACATAGAAGTACACTGTAAGACAAAACCTTGCCAAAAATACATTCATGCTGGTGTCATTACACGCAATTTTGTAAATTGGCCCATAATCACAAAAGAAGCTTTTAACTTCATTGGTTTTACAGAATGAAAGACGTGTAATCAAAATCACCATTGTGCTAAATGTGGCAAAATTAAATAACCATATTGCTGTTAAAATAGCAAACATGAAAGAGTAATTAATAATATTGTGGTACCTTAGGGGTAAACAAATGGCAATAAATCGATCATATGCCAGGACAACAAGAGTTAAAGATGTTCCACCAGAAAAGAAAAAAGTAAAAAACATGTTAACCAAACAAGTCTCATAAGCTACGTACTGTGAATCAAATAAAAATGTTTTTATAAGGTTAGGAACAAGTGCATTTGATTCACCAAAATCTGAAAGAGCTAAATTAAAGATTCCCATGTATTTAGGAATATGCAGACTTTTGTGCATTAATATCATGACAAGGACAACTGAATTCCCACACAGCGCAAACATGTAGACAAAAATTAAGAAAACAAAGTAATACTTGCTATAAGGAATTTCAGAAAACCCACTGATGAAAAAGTATTTTGGACGGACAAAATAGTCATTGTTTAATAAACTGTAGTTTAAAGCACTCATGATGAATTTCACTGTAGTATTGTGCACGTCTTTTCCAGCCTGAAATAAGACATAAAAACATTGGTAAAAATGAAATAAGTACAGATGTTTGGCATAGTTGATTTTCTTGAAATGTAAACTACATAATTATTCAAGCATAAAGCAGGCATGGACCACTAACAAAATCTTTAACAGTAAATCTTTATATATTAAAAATTAGAAACAGCTTTTTTAGTGTAACACTTCATTTTTTCCTTACCTTACAACTTCTTGAACAGTATGTTTCACTTTTGCACAAGCATTATACATAGAGGTATATTGATGTGAGAAAGCTCAGAAGCTTGATGCAAATATAACCCATCTCATTCTGTTTTTATAGGCCAACTTCCTTGTTATGTTTTCATTTTCTTTTTCTTTTGGGAACCAGGGGAAGGATCGTCCTTGTTATGTTTTCATATTTTTCTTTTGGTAACCGTAAACCTCTGAGCTACCCCCTAGCCCCTCCCCTACCCCTTCCCTTTTATCAATAAATTGTATCAAATATTTGATAAAAGTATATATATAGATATATATATATATATATATATATATATATAGATATATAGATATAGATAGATAGATAGATAGATAGATAGATAGATAGATAGATAGATAGATAGATATACACTTTTATCAATAATTTCATTAACATATCAATGTTATAAATTATGTCTCATTAATATTTCTGCAAAAACATGTAAACAATTATGATGCACTTAGTCAACTGTAAGTTACCACATTGTAACATGGTAACAGGACATATTGAGTGAGTAACGTCATATTCAATTCACTACAATTCATTTTTATATGTATAGCAGTTAAGAATGCAGTTAAGAATGTAAAATATTATTCTTTATAATTATAAATTCATCCCTTATGAGCAAGCCGACTGTGGCAAGGAAAAACTCTTTTAGGTGTAAACCTTGAGAGGAACCTGACTCAGGAGGGAACAGATCCTCACCTGAGTGATATAAGTAAACGTAAATGATGTTGAGGTGATCAAATGTAATTAATCATTGCAGCTTTGAGTCAGTGTCATAGAGTGAGTCCTAATCCATCATTGAAGCTCCTGAGTGTTTCCTTAATATCTCAGAACCCCAGGCTATAGATGAGGAACATCAAAGCAGAGTGGTCTCCACTTGAATAGAATATCATCCAGTGGCATTCTGGGACAATTGGGACATGTCAGGGGAGAAGGAGCAGGAGCACAGATCCCTCAGGGGCATGTATAACTCCACCAAGAAAGAAAGAGGGAGAGAGAGAAAGAAATGTGGATTATTGACTGTACATATTGTTGCGAAAAAATAAAAGACAATGTGCAGTTGGGGACTGCAGCAATACTAGCTATGACAGCATAAATAAAATCGAGAGCCAGAAGGCAACATAGGCATGAAGGATCTCCGGGATAAGAGCTGGCCCACCACACCTCTGTCAATAAGCCTGAGTGAACATGTGAGATTAGGGAAATGACAGCATAGGAATATCCCAGTCCTCCAAATACTCGATATCCATGATCCCTCCAGATATGCTCCTTTACCAAAGAAAAGACTACTGATTTATTCCCTGGCTCAATAAATGCATCTTTAGCATTGCCTTGAACACTGAGACCATGTCTAAATCCTGAACACTATTGGGTGGTTGTTTCAAAACTATGGGGCTTTGTGATAGAATACGCTGCCCCTTGCTGTACTCTTCATTATTTGAAATAGCATGCATCGTTTGATCCAAGTAAGCCTGCCGAATCATAATAGTACAGGAGGTCACTCAGATAGTGGGCTGTGAAACCATAAAGTGTTTTATACATCAGTAGTAGTATTTTATAATCAATGCAAGATTTAATGGTAAGTCATTAGAGACTGATTAAAACAGTTGTGATGTGGTCTTATTTCATCCTGAAGACAAACTGATTTGTCTTGACTTATTTTTGCATTTAGTAGGGCAATCGGCATTACAGGAGTCTAGCAGAGATGTAACAAAAGCTACTTTTTCTGCATTGTATTTCTAATTTTAGAAATATTACTTAGGTGAAAGAAAGCAATCCTGGTAATGTTTTTTACATGTGCCACAAAGGAAAGACTGGAGTCAATAATTGCACCAAGGTCAAAGATGATACTTAACCTGAATGTTTACGTATAGATGCATGTGGTCCTGGTAAAAGTATTTTTTTCTTATTTGAGTTAAGCAGAAGGAAGTTATCAGGCATCCATTGCCTAATGCTGTTTATACACTCATCAACATTGTTAAGCTGGTTGTGCTGAAACATTCAACTGTGTATCATCAGCATAGCAATGGAAGATAATATCATGTTTACCCAGAGGCAGAATACTTAAAGAATAAAGCAGAGGGCTTAAGACAGATCCTTGAGGAACACCAAACTTTACCTCAGTGGATGTGGAGATCTCACCATTTGCATCTACAAACTGATAACGATCAGTAAAGCAAGATTTACACAGTGACAGAGCTGTTCCCTTTATTCCAACAACATTTTCTAATCTAGCAAATAGGATCATGTGATCACTGTTTCAAAAGCTGCACTAATATCAAGTAACACTAGCAAGGAAACACTGATCTGAGGCCAATAACAGATCATTTAACACTTTAACCAGTGATGTCTCTGTGCTATGATGAGGCAGAAATCCTCACTGATAAATTTCAAAAATGTGTTCCTAAGTAGGTGTGAACATAACTGTTCTGCTACATCCTTTTCTAGAATCTTGGAGATAAAAGGGAGGTTTGATATTAGTCTATGGTTGGAGAGCTGGCAGTGGTCAAGGCCTTTTTTTCTTTTTTATAATGGGGTTGACAACTGCCAGTTTTAAAGGTTTAGGCACAAATCCAGTGCTAATACAAGTGCTTACAAGTACTTGAAGAGGTTTAATTACTTCTGGAACTACCTGTTTGACGAGACTTGTAGGTAAGGGATGTAGAACACAAGTTGATGGTTTTGCACGGGACATGAACTTAATTCATTCTCTTGCATAGAAGTTAAACACTGTAGAGTCAGACTGTTGAATTTTGATCCTACCCAAATTGTGAAAGTTTTTCTTTGTTTATTCATTACCGTTAACATAGTGGGAAGTTCAAATAAACCTCTTGAATACTTATTCTCTACAAGTTACCAAAATATTTTCCAATAGCAGTGAATCCCCAGAGACTTTAGGTTGAATTTAGGTTTGAATCATTATGACATTCATTAAGTCTATCTACACATAAGGCATACGGTTTCATAAGGTGGGGAATCAGTGCATTTGTTTGATCAAAGTCTGACGGAGCTAAATAAAAGATTCCATTTACATTTACAGTATTTGGTAGACGCCTTTATCCAGAGCGACTTACAACTGAGCAATTGAGGGTTAAGGGCCTTGCTCAAGGGTCTACTAGTGGCAGCTTGGTGGTGGTTGGTTTGAACCCATGATCTTCCGGTCCAGAGTCCAACACCTTAACCACTGGGATACCACCTCCAACATGCAAACTCCACACACATATGGAGGAGACGGGAATCGAACCGCCCACCCCTGGAGGTGTGAGGCGAACGTGCTAACCACAAAGCCACAATGCTCCCTAGAAACTCATCATTATCACTAGGTCTTCATTGTGATGTGATTTTTTTTATATATTATGTACTATTGATGCAATTATGGTTTTTGAATAAAACCTTAAATCTTGCAGGAGGTCCTTGAAAGTTTTCCATTAAGATCAGACATCATATCCCCATCTTTCTTTATTAATTCATTAGATTCAGTATTACAGGTACATATTTGCATGGTTTATATTTGAAATATCAAATCAGCATTCATAACTTCATTAAAAAGAGCTTTGTAAACAGAAAGTAGCTAAATGTTTTAGCAATGTCTGTGACGGCTAATTTCAATCTCTTACAAACAATGTTTTATTTTACAATGAGACACTGTGAATCAATAGATCATGTCCAAAATATTGTTACAACTCTGTAAGACAGTTTTACTACAGTTTTACTAGAATTTAAAGAAAATGCATGTTGTAACTGATATAACAGAATTTATGAGAACACTTGACTATAACAACATTATAAAATTTTTTTCTCTCTGTTAACAGAAAATATTCTGTACTTTTTTGTATATTTTGCATACAAAATATTTTAAATAATTACGGAAACACAAGTAATCAGTTCACTAGTGAGGACTTTGGCACCACTATCAACAGACCACTAGACATCCAGCATTCAGAGTAATAAAAATGCTGATTATATTGTTCCAGAAAGCATTTAATGAATTTTAGGTTGCTGTGATTTCATAGTTGCGACTGTGTTGCAGATAATTGGAGTTTACATTGAAGACGCTTTATTAAAGGAAGCCAGTAGATTTGTTGTATGTGGTTTTGAATAATTGTAAAATTATACTACACTTTTTTTGAGACAATTTATTTTTTCCTATTTGATACTTAAACAATCTCCATTCATGTTTATGTAAAAATGGTTAGTGTGGGTACAGGTAATTATTGCAAATCTAGCATATGCATAAGAGGTTGTGGTTTCTAATGGACAGGAATAAAAACATCTACAGACACAATGGTCCTATGCATTCATGCTTAAAGACTCATGTATTATTCAATTTCACGATTTCACTTCATTTAAGCATGAATCCGATTAACTGTAATATTCTTTTTAAGCATTTTTACTATGACCTTTCTGAAATCCTTTGTATTCAAGAGATAAATAATGGGATTTAACATGGGTGGAATTGTAAATGACAGTGAAGTGTTAATTATTCTGGCATTAGGATGGATTGTAGATGCCATAACAGAAAGGTATGTAGCCAATACAGGGAGAAAGAATATTCCTACTAACAACAGATGAGAGCCACAAGTTTTGAATGCTTTAAGACGACCCTTCCATGTTGTGATCTTGGATAAAGCCAACAGAATGCCTAGGTATGAAAGCATTATGACAGTTAGTGGGACATAGAGATATACTATAATACAAAATCTTGCCATGCCCACATTGACGCTGGTGTAATTACAAGCAATTTTATAAAGTGGCCCATGATCACAAAAGAAGCTTTGTACTTCGTTGGTTTTACAGAATGAAAGACGTGTAATCAAAATCACCATTGTGCTAAATGTGGCAAAATTAAATAACCATATTGCTGTTAAAATAGCAAACATGAAGGAGTTATTTACAATAGCGTGGTACCTCAGGGGTAAACAAATGGCAATAAATCGATCATATGCCAGGACAACAAGAGTTAAAGATGTTCCACCAGAAAAGAAAAAAGTAAAAAACATGTTAATCAAACAAGCCTCATAAGCTACGTACTGTGAATCAAATAAAAATGTTTTTATAAGGTTAGGAACAAGTGCATTTGATTCACCAAAATCTGAAAGAGCTAAATTAAAGATTCCCATGTATTTAGGAATATGCAGACTTTTGTGCATTAATATCATGACAAGGACAACTGAATTCCCACACAGCGCAAACATGTAGACAAAAATTAAGAAAACAAAGTAATACTTGCTATAAGGAATTTCAGAAAATCCACTGATGAAAAAGTATTTTGGACGGACAAAATATTCATTGTTTAATAAACTGGTGTTTAACACACTCATGATGAATTTCACTGTAGTATTTTGTATTTTTTCCAGCCTGAAATAAGACAATTTTTACAAAATTAAATAAGTACACATATTTAGTTACAGAGTCAATTTTGTTGAAATGTAAACTACACAATTATTCAAGCATACATCAGGCAAGGACCACTTACAAAACATTTAACAGTACATCTTTTAAAAATGTAAAAATTTGAAACAGCTTTTAAATATCTGATTTTTACTGTAACACTTTACTCACCTCAAAACTTAATTTGTTTCACTGTATGTAGAGGTATATTCTTATAAGAAAGCTCAGAAGCTGATGAGAATATAACCCATCTCATTCTGTTTTTATAGGCCAATTCCCACGTTATATTTTTTTCTCCTTTTTTTCTCTTGGGAACCACCGGGAAGGATGTCTTTGGTCTTTGTCATGTTTTCATGTTTTTCTTTTGGTAAAATAAAGGGAAATGTTTTATATATATATATATATAGATATATATATATATATATATATATATATATATACAAATATGCAATAAACCTATATATATATATATATATATATATATATATATATATATTATATATATATATATATATATATATATGAATGTTATATTCGCAATATTATATACAATTACTCATAAATACTTAAGGTGTCAATTATGCTGAGGAGTGATGCAATCTTTCAAAGATGAGAGTTTAAAAATGTTTTATAAGAATTATAATTTTACACATTGTTACATTGGCCCATTATGAATTTAACCAGATACAGTGTTAGGAGTGATGTGAGTGATGTGATATATATTGTACACTATTGTATAATATTGTACAAATCAATTAGATTTCCTCAAATCGGACTCTGCAACCCTGTTCTAATGGAAACTGGAAAAGTTTCAAATCGCAACTTGTAACCCATGTGAAATTGGATTAGTGAAAATTGTACTTGCTTCCATCTGGTTCCTGAGCAGTCATAACTCCAAATTAATACCTGGATAATAATACTTATCTATGCTTCAGGGAATCAAGGAAACTATGGTGGTTAGAAAACATTTTGAAAGATGATCAGTGCATTACACCACCTATTTATTCACACCACTTCATTTAACCCTACAAAATCTGGTGTACATCTGGTGTTTAAGATTTGCAACCACATTAGAATAATAGAATTCATGTTATTTATTGAAAGAGTATATTTAGATGTACATGATCATATATTCAAACTGTATTTCTAAAATACAATTAAACAATTATATATAAACTGATATGTTTGCAGATATTATGATGTATCAACCATTGCTAGAACGTACTGATATAGTTCATCTAAATGCTAATATCAATCTATTGCCCTGGGAAGCAAAATAACCGAAAATGGTAGAATGTTATGTATATAGTCATATCATGAATTATATATATATATATATATATATATATATATATATATATATATATATATATATTTTTTTTTTTATAGTTTCTGAAGAATTTTCAATGATTAGTATTAATTACCCAAGCTAGGATGAATATAATCAAAAATAGCTAGGTACAGTATGTACCTGATAGGGGAAAGGGGATATTACTACTATCATTAGATTATAGCCACATATTTTTAATGCTTTGACCCTCCCAGAATGCCTATGTATGATAAGACCAAACGTGAATACAGGTATACTATACAGATCTCTTCCACCAAGATAGTGATGCTTTCACTATCATTACAAGCAATTAATTAAATTGGATCATAAACACAAAGAAGATTTTTTTATCTTGTTACAGTTTACAGAATTAAAATTGTTTAATCAAAATCAAAGGGGAAAAGAACTAGATTAAAGATTTCAATGTACATTATTTAGGAATATTGATCAGATAGTATAATGAAAAGAACCATTGAGCACATATAGATCAATATAGATCAACTACAAAAGAATAATATTTATATATTTTATGATCTAAAAACAGTATAATAAAAAGAGTTGTCTAGGTTTACACAAATGCTGTATGAAGAAACACAGTTATCAGGGTTTACACAAATAGTGTACACTATACAGCCAAACATATGTGTACACTTGACATATAACACCCATATGAGGCATTCGCAGATCCATCCCTAAGCACACATTTACTCTGCACCTTCAAAATCATCTTCATGTCAGGCTTTTAGATTCAGTGTCCATTCAGTCACCAAACCATGTGATGTTGTGGCTGAAACACCATGTCACCATATTGGGTTGGGTGGAAAGGCTATTTAGAAAGAGGAGATTGTAATAGCAGCAAATGTGGAATTATCATATTAATGCCACTGATTTTGGAATGTAGTGTCTAATGGTAAGATCCAACAGACATTTCACTATATAGTGCATGTATGATATACTATAAAATGTTACAGTATGTTGTATTATTTCCAATCCTAAAAAATCAAAGTAGTGTTTCCTTGGTCCTTGCTGTCCTGATGATTTTTTTGTGGTCTTCATTCTTCTCCGGTTGAAAACTTGCACTGGTCCAGTGCAAACATGCTTAAAAAAAGCCGTGATAATATTACAATGCAAGGCTTACTTTGTTATAGCCTGCACCTGGGAAACTGTAGTATTCTTTTTCGACATTTTCACTATGAATTTTCTGAAGTCCTTTGTGTTTAAGACATAAATGATGGGATTTAACATGGGAGGAATTGTGAATGACAGTGACGTATTAATTATTCTAGCATTTGGATGGATTGTGGATGTTAGAACAGCAAGATACGTACTCACAACTGGAATAAAGAAGATGCCTACTACCAGCAGATGAGAGCCGCAAGTTTTGAGTGCTTTACGGCGTTCCTTCCATGTTGCAATCTTAGTTAAGGCCAGCAGAATGCCTATATATGATAGGGCTATTGCAGTCAAAGGTGCATAAAGGTATATTGTAGTACATAATTTTGCCATGAAGGAGTTTATGCTGTTGTCATTACAAGCAATTGTATAAATCGGTCCATGGTCACAAAAAAAGCTTTTGACCTCATTGGTTTTACAGAATGAAAGACGTGTAATCAAAATCACCATTGTGCCAAATATGACAAAATTGAATAACCATGTTACTGTTAAAGTTGCAAACATAGAGGAGTTATTTACAATTGCATGGTACCTCAGGGGTAAGCAAATGGCAATAAAACGATCATATGCCAAGACAACGAGAGTTAAAGCCTGTCCACCAGAAAAGAAAAAAGTAAAAAACATATTAGACAAGCATGCTTCATAGGAAATGTACTGCGAATCAAATAGAAACATTTTGAGAAGGTTAGGAATCAGTGCGTTTGTTTCCCCAAAGTCTGACAGAGCTAAACTAAAGATTCCCATGTATTTAGGATTATGCAGATTTTTTCCCACTAATATCATGAAAAGGACAATGAAGTTTCCACACAGAGAGATAATATAGACAAAGAAAAATAAAACAAAATAATATTGACTGTAGAGGCACGGTGGCGTAGTGGTTAGCACATTCGCCTCACACCGCCAGGATCCGGGTTCGATTCCCGTCTCGGTCATGTGTGTGTGGAGTTTGCATGTTCTCCCCGTGCCTCAAGGAGGTTTTTCTCCGGGTTCTCCGGTTTCCTCCCGGTCCAAAAACATGCACGGTAGGTTGATTGGCACCTTGGAAAATTGTCCCTAGTGTATGAATGTGTGTGTGTGCCCTGCGATGGGTTGGCATTCCATCCAGGGTGTATCCTGCCTTAATGCCCATAGACACCTGAGATAGGCACAGGCTCCCCGTGACCCGAGGGAAGATCGGATAAAGCGGTAGAAGATGAATGAATGAATGAATATTGACTGTACGGTATGCCAGAAAATCCACTGATAAAAAAGTAGTCTGGACGCACAAATGACGCATTTTTTAATAAACTGGAGTTCATGATGAACTAACTTTAATTAATTTTTAGCCAGAATTGATGGATATAAACAAACAAACAAATAAATAAATAAAATTAGCACTCATAGTCAACAAAGTTTACGCTATCAAAAACATTTAAACATTGAAACAGCATGTTTAACAGCATATTGTCCGCAGTAAACATCAGACAATTAATGGTCAAAATTATATAGAAAATTATTAACGTTTAACTTTACTGTTGGATCAAATTGTGCAACAGTATAAATATTACCTTGTTGTATTGAGGAATCAGCGTGAACACGTTTGTATGTCGAGATGGTGAACTATTTTATTCACACACGATTGCTCAGACAATGATGCACATATTTGCATCACCTACTGTTATATGATTTTATAAAGCTATTGCCGTGGTACGTTTAGTTTGCCCTCTTCTGGGAGCATGAGTCAAGGGTAAATATGTTATATATGAAGGGAAGACCTGTTTGGGACCATTAGCAACCTTAAACCCACTATAGCAACCTTAAGAATAAGCAAACAAACAAATAAACAAATAAAAAAAAATCTAATATATGAGCACAATATAATTATTTTATGTTTTTCTTGTTATAGTTGCCACTGCCTTTCTTATAGAAGATATTATATATATATCTATATATATATATATATATATATATATATATATATATATATATAGATATATATATATATATATAGATATATATATATATATATATATATATACAATGTGTGGAACAATATCTGTTATGAACTGAATTTAATATTCCCAAAAAATTGTTGTCACATTTACAATGCCTTAATATGATTTATTATATTATATTATTTCTTTACTATATATATATATATATATATATATATAGATATATATATATACATACACACATATATACATACACACACACACACACACAC
This sequence comes from Kryptopterus vitreolus, assembly GCA_030449085.1. Classification (NCBI taxonomy): domain Eukaryota; kingdom Metazoa; phylum Chordata; class Actinopteri; order Siluriformes; family Siluridae; genus Kryptopterus; species Kryptopterus vitreolus. The sequence goes on from JACRUU010000026.1 coordinate 13,733,095, forward strand.
ACACAAGTGCTGAGAGCAAGAGGGAAGAACAAGAGGGAGCTCTTTGAGGGGAAAAAAAAAAAAAAAAAAAAAAAACGGAATTTTGCCCCCAGTCATTTTGCACCCTAGACAGCTGACTATTTCGCCTATGCCACGAGCCAGCCCTGCCTGTTGGTTGTTACTGTACTTAACATTATTGTGACTGAAAAAACTTGTTGTATAATTGTATAACTCAATTTGTCATGATGACTGTGTTAATGATGTGAATGTGGCACATCTAAAATTGATTTAAATTTCTAAAGGAAGAGCAGTGGCCCGCCAGTATGTTAATTTTCCCAAAAAGAAAGCTTTTATCAAGAAACACTTTCACAGACCAACAATCTAGCCTTGTGAGAAAAACATAAATTGATGCGTTTATATCATCAGTGATGTGTATATATATATATATATATATATATATATATATATATATATATATATATATATATATATATATATATATATATATATATATATATATATATGTGTGTGTGTGTGATGTGTGTGTGTATATATATATATATATATATATATATATATATATATATATATGCCTACATTGACTGCAAACAGTGGCATGCCTTTTTAGGCCATAGAATGACCAGTGATTTACATCTGGCTTAAAAAGTGAAGCTCAGTCAACCCATGTTGCCTATTATGAACAAAGTTTCCCATGTTGCCCAGAATAAAGGTGTATTACTCAGCTTTCTTGATCCTCATGGCAGATGGTTCATGCTTGGTTACTAATCAGGAGGTTGGGGATTTAATCACTTACATTTACATTTTACATTTACATTTGCATCTCACAAAGGTCTTATTTGGATTTAGCAGACGCCCTTATCTGTTCAGGAAATAGCGACGTTTTAACTTACAGAAAGTGCTTTAAGTCTTGATCTAAGGATAAGATTTATTCAAGAAAGGTTAATACAAACTCAAGTACACAAGAATAGACAGTCCACAATTGCTGCTTTTTTTTTTTTTTTTTTTTTTTTTTTTTTTCCAAGCATTACCAGCAGACATAGTGGTGAAAAATTGTTTAATGTTTCAGATCATCAAACAATTGTAGCTACACCCATGTCTGATTACCGCCACACCAGTATACACTCAAGAAATCACTTAATTAGGACCTGTCAACCAAAAGATCCTCCAAAGCTAGACACCAAGCTGAGATCCAAATAAATTCAGAAACAAATGAGAAAGAAAGAAATTGAGATCTATCAGACTGGAAAAGCCATTTCTAAAGCTTTGGAGCGCCAGTGAGAACCGTTATCCACAAATGGAGAAAACATTTACCAAGAATGGCCGGCTGACCAAAATTCCTCCACAGCCCTGTAACAGACTCATTGTAAGTAATCGCACTCAGGGCCATGTAGATGAAAACTGAATGAAATGATAACGTCATTTAAAAACTGCATTTTGTGCTTACTCCTGTTATCAAAGACTATATTTAAATTAGTTGTTAGTTAAAGTGTATTTTTCATTCCAAAATATCAAAGTGGCACTATGAAACTAATAAAGTAGGCCTAGAACTGTTTATCACATCATCTGGTAGAGATATTCTAATACAAGGCCATAATGCTGCATCAAGTCAGCCAAGGGAACCACCTCAATCACCTCCTTATGTAAAAGGGGTTGTACTTTGTGATCTATTCCCAGAGCCGGAAATCAGAACAGAGTGAGACAAACTTTTTTAAATGGGGTGATCACTACCTGAACTGGACAATATATTCATGTTCTATAATTCGAAGGAACCATTGAGACAGGCCTGGTGTGCTATGCCAGGTTGATATAAGAAATGTCTATGGGGAATTCGTCTCTCTAGGCTGATTTCTGGCAGCTCCTCAGAGACCCTAAGACATCCCCGACCACAACATTCCAGGCAGACTCTGGGGGAAACCAGGAATATAATTGCGAGTGCAGAGAGTTTATTTCTGTCCTTTATGATTATCTGCATTTTAACTCCATTGTCTATGGCGGAAGGTCAGGGGTTCAAACCATGGTATTGCCGAGCTGCCACCCTTGGGTACACAAGGAAGGCCCTTAAGCCACAAAAATTTAGTTTGTGGAAAACGTTGACTGACCACTGTATGTCATACTGTATATAAATTACTCTATCATTTATGTAGTTTTTGTTTAAAATGGTCTGTCCAATAATCAATTCTAATGTTTATTATTCCAAATTAATGAACAAACAAAACAGGTTTATTCAAAATTAAAACCATGATCTAGATTGCCACAATTGTATATTTTAAGTATAATTAATAATATTGATATAAGGTACAGATACATTTCCAAAAGATATCATTATTTCATGAAGTTTACTAACAACAGATTACAAGATGTACAGACAGAGAGAGAGAAAGAAAGGAAAACAGAATTATGATTTGTGGGCCGATAAACGTTTTACTCACTAATTCTACAAATGTTAATAGAATTAAAAACAACACATTATTTAGTTGGGACAATTCTCAAAATTCCCAATATTTTGTTTCTCATCTCTTTGTTTCTAAAAGAATATATGAATGGATTTACTAATGATGGACCAAGAATTGTGCCAATTCTTAAACCATTCCGCATCTCTAATGTGAGAACTACACCTGTCCTAGTTAAAATGGTTATAACAAAACTAGGGACATAATAACACAATACAATGATCAAATGACTAAAGCACGTTTCAAACACTTTTTTCTTGCTGCCTTTTGATTTCATTTTTAAAACAACAACAATTATCATTAAATAAGATGAGGAGATTAAACTAAATGTCCCAAACAGTAGAACAGCAGATATAATTGCCATTAAATCAAAATATGGATTAGGATCTACACAAGTGGCTCTGACAACAGATCCATAATCACAAAACACAAATCTCAGTGTTGGATAGCAAATTGGAAGAGGAGCAGCAGTTCCAGGAACAACAGCAATTACAGCAGAGCCCATAATCCACAGTATGAAAGTAAATATAACACAACGAACATTAGTCAGAATTGAATGATATCGCAGTGGCATGGTTATGGCAAGCAATCGGTCAAAAGACATGGCAGCAATAGTAAACAACTCCATAATAAAGCCTAAACCAAACGTAAACATCTGAATAATGCATGGTGCATAAGATATAGTTTTCATACCAATTAAAAGGTTCCCAAACATTGTTGGACATGAACATGAACAATAGAGCATGTCAACAATTGCTAAATTGCAGACAAAGAAATACATTGGCTGGTGTAAACGTTTATCCGTTGCAATGATACATATGTTTGTCAGGTTCCCAAGCATTACCAGAAGATACAAGGTAAGGATGACAATTCCAATAGTAACTGGTTTTTCAAAATTATCAAATCCTGTGATAATAAATTCAGTGATTGTTTTTCTGGAAAGATTCTGAGACATATTTTCCTCTGAATTATAGTTCAAAGATATTTAAAAAAATATGCTCTTCAATAAAGAATGAAAAATTGTCAAGTATTATTGTTATGTAAAGTGCCTATTTTATTAAAAGTATTAAAGTGGCACTATGAAAGTAGTTATAGTAAGATTGGATCTGTATATCCAGAGTTCTTCTATTATAGATCAACAGTGCTGCATAAGGCATCTAGTCTGGGTAAAGGTTTCATGTGTCTATATAATCCCATTTGTTTGAGCTCATTGGCTACATCAAAAAATTACGTGTCTGAATTATTCCCATGGGAGTACACTGTAGGACAATTACATGACTATCCTTCAGGTTATATACAGTCAATATTACTGAATGTTAAGTAGTTTGTTAAGTAGATCAAAATATATCCCCAAATCATTAAATATATATATATATATATATATATAGAATATATATATATATATATATATATATATATATATATATATATATATATATATATATATATAAAATCAGCTCATTAACACTTTCAGACTAAAGTCAAAACTAACAACCAGAATATCTCCCAACACTGAGTTTCTAAGGGACTTTTCTTTTTGCCTGTTTGTCATGTAGTCCTCAATATGACTCTTGGACTGCAGGGTGATAATATCACATGAATTAAATTATTGGGGTTTTTTTTTTTGACCTTGGGAAATAATTGGTGGGCACAAAAAAAGAAAAAGAACAACACCCCACTTTCTTCAATTTTGATTTTTTTGGTCTGTCACCACCAAAGTTGTTTTATATTGTTTAAAAGAAAACCATATTTTTGTATTACTTATGTCTGCTTTTCACAAAGATGCAGCTTTGGGGAATTTTAGGAGGGAAAAAGATATTTTTTGTCCTTTTTCCTGAAGTAAAAATATACGGGTTAAAATTGACCCATAACACCATAGATGTCACTATACTTAATAATTTTTAAATTATTTTAAATAAGTAATATAATCATGTGTTCTAATCCCCCTCAGAAATAGTTAGGTAGTATAAGAATTCTTTCTTTATTTATTTAGATAATTCTCTTTATGTTCATTTTAGTATTCTTTAAAATTGAAGGGCGTGGTATGTTGTCATAGTAACAGATCGCTAGCACAAAAGCAGCTTAAATGGAAGTAAATTATCACTGACATTTTATACACTGTTTTCATTAACATTGATGATACAATTTTACATAGATGTCTTGTGCAGAGCCTTCACACCCCTGCTCGTCATTATGAATACCTGGTCATGCCCTTCGGCATTACCAACCCCCCGGCCGTTTTTCAGGCTCTGGTTAATGAGGTCCTCCATGATAGGTTCAGCAATTTCATGTTCGTCTATCTTGACGATATTCTGATTTTTTTTCCGGTCCATGGACGAACACATCCAGCAGGTGCACGAGGTCCTGGAAAGGCTCCTCAAGAATGGGCTGTATGTAAAACCTGAGAAGTGTGAGTTCCATACCACTAGAACCTCATTCCTGGGATACTTGCTCTCCACCGGTAGCATCCAGATGGACCCCTTGAATCCAATCTAACCGGAAGTGACTTCCTGATGAAGAGGACCATGCCCCAAGACCATCCTCCCCAAGCCGGTGGTTGTTCGCACCCTCACTCTCACCTTAGAAGAGCGGGTCAAGAACGCCCATGACAGGGCCCCCATTCCAGAAGGTTGCCCCACCGGCTGCCTGTTCATTCCTGAGGGTCTCTGCTCCGATATCCTTTTTTTTAGAATCCACTTGAACATGAAAATCATTTTTGTTTATTATTGGCATTGATTGTTTTGAAATTCCAATGACACTTATATGCCTGTGGATTTTTTTTATAGTTTCTGTAAGAAATATGTATTTCAAGACAACAGTTAATTTTGAAAATCTTGATGGTTGCTTGCAAGTATGTTGTTTACAGAAGGAAATGTTACAAAAAAAGTTAAATAACGGTTTATTAGTGTTGAGTTTACATTAATTTACATTTTACATTTTAATATCCAATATTACAAGCTTCAGTCTGTTAATAGTAAGTAATCGTGATTAATTGGGGAGGATGCGATTAATTTGTTAAAAACATTAAGTGATTGACAGCACTAACAACAACATATTATTTAGTTGGGACAATTCTCACAATTCCCAATATTTTGTTTCTCATCCCTTTGTTTCTAAAAGAATATATGAAAGGATTTACTAATGATGGACCAAGAATTGTGCCAATTCTGAACCCATTTCGCGTCTCTAATGTGAGAACTACACCTGTCCTAGTTAAAATGGTTATAACAAAACTAGGGACATAATAACACAATACAATGATCAAATGACTAAAGCACGTTTCAAACACTTTTTTCTTACTGCCTTTTGATTTCATTTTTAAAACAACAACAATTATCATTAAGTAAGACACCGAGATGAAACTAAATGTCCCAAACAGTAGAACGGAAGATATAATTGCCAGTAAATCAAAATATGGATTAGGATCTACGCAACTGGCTCTGACAACAGATCCATAATCACAAAACACAAATCTCAGTGTTGAATAGCAAACTGGTAGAGGAGCAGCTGTTACGGGAACAGCAGATAGTACAGCAAGGCCCATAATCCACAGTATGATAGTCAATATAACACAACGAACATTAGTCAGAATTGAATGATATCGCAGTGGCATGATTATGGCAAGCAATCGGTCAAAAGACATGACAGCAATAGTAAACAACTCCATCACAAAGCCTAAACCAAACACATACATCTGAATAATGCATGGTGCATAAGATATAGTTTTCACACCAATTAAAAGGTTCCCAATCATTGTTGGACATGAACATGAACAATAGAGCATGTCCACAATTGCTAAATTGCAGACAAAGAAATACATTGGCTGGTGTAAACGTTTATCTGTTGCAATGATACATATGTTTGTCAGGTTCCCAAGCATTACCAGAAGATACAAGGTAAGGATGACAATTCCAATAGTAACTGGTTTTTCTAAATTATCAAAACCTGTGATAATAAATTCAGTGATTGTTTTTCTGGAAAGATTCTGAGACATATTTTCCTCTGAATTATAGTTGAAAGATATTTAAAAATATTATATTCAAAAAAAGAATGAAAAATATGTCAATTATTATTACAAGTTGTTATGTAAAGTGCCTCTTTTATTCCAAAGTATTAAAGTGGCTCTATGAAAGTAGTTATAGTAAGACTGGATCTGTATATCCAGTCATCTGGTAGAGTTCTTCTATTATAGTTCCACACTGCTGCATAAGGCATCAAGTCCTCATCTTCTGACAATAGGCAAAGAACTAGTCTGGGGAAAGGTGTCATGTGTCTATATAAACCCTTTAGTTTGAGCTCATTGGCTACATCAAAATGACGTCTCTGAATTATTCCCATTGCACTACATTGTATTGGTCCCTGGACCTAGAGGGTTATGTACATTCAATTTTACTCAATGTAAAGTAGTTTACAGTTACAAAATCTGATTAGTAATCCCAAACATCATTTAACATTCTATTATTATCCTATACAGATTATCCTATATATTATCCTATACAGAATATATATATATATATATATATATATATATAGTATATATATATATATTATATATATATTTTTTTTTTTTTTTTTTTTTTTTTTCTAAATTCTAAAATGCTCTGGTTTTTGACCCAGAGTTACAATATAAGAATTATGAAAGGTGCCAAACCTGAAATAATAAACACACCATCATCTGTAGTTTGTAAGGGGATTCTCCTTTTCCCTGTTTGTCATGTAGTCCTCAATATGACTATTGGACTTCTGGGTGATATCACATGTGAATTTTTTTTTTTTAACAACTATGACCTTGGCAAAGAATTTGTAAAGAGGAAACAACATGGTTGGCACAAAAAAAATAACAATTGGAATTGACAAAAAGCCCATACGTCTCTTGGGCTATAATAAAAAGTAGGACTGAACAACCTGCACAAGGTGAACTGCCACGTACACTTGTTTGCAAATGACCAAGGCGCTATGATTGTTTTTTATGAGATCATAGATGTGTCTACATACAATGCATTTGTGTTGTAGATCCACATCCACCCAGGGTGGAACCCAAAAAGAAATGTTTTTGGGGAGCTAGGAATTTCCATTGTTAAGACGCACACTGAGCGAAGGGAACAGGCATCCCAATACCCAGCCCAATACCCAGCTGACCCAATACTTCACAGCTTTAATATGTGAAGATTTCAACTTGCTTTTTACAAAGATGCAGCTGTGCCATCAGGAATTGTCAAAAATCCCATACTTATCCTGGACTATAATAATAACAAAGGAGGACTGGACAACCTAATCAAATATCTCTGCAAAGCACACACTAAAAGTGCCACACATGCATATTTTTGAACACAATGACAATTTTTTTGGATAAAGTACTTGATTTATTTTGGCTTAATATGCTTGATTATTTGTTGTTTGTTTGACCTTACAAATCTGCATTTTGTATTATTATTATATTAGTGTTCTGCTGTTCATTTTATATTTTTGTTAAAGACCTATTTTTATATTATGACTGACATTGGATACACATTTTTCATTAACAATGGTTATACAATTTTACACAGATTTCTTGTTTCACATGACAATGTGAATTTTCTAAAAATATTGTTTATCTGTACAGCTGTGAAACCATTAATTGTCTCGTGCAGAGCCGTGACTACAATCCCACTTAACAGCTTTGGGACAAATGTACTGTGATTTGTCCCACTTGATGCCTTATGCAGACCTTCGCTCATAAAATCAGTGCCTGTGCTCACTTATGTGTTTGAAGGGGAACAAATACAAAGCTGTATAGCCTTGCTTCAAAATCTCATGGGACGATGATTATTATAGCTTTGGAATTTTGGATTTGGAAGAGGATATTCAACAAATGTATATGGACATGATGGTCACGCATCCATCGCATCCATAGAGTAATTCATATTTATGTATCTTTTCAGGAAAGAGGGAAGTAGAATTGGTAAAGGGAGAAATACCCTATGAATCTGCTCAAGTGGAACAGATGACTATTGCTGATTAATTAATTAATGTATTTATTTATTCATTTTCCTTTCAGTTTTTCTTCCATAAAATTGTAAGAAAATGTCATTCTGCACATAGAAATAATTCATGTGCATCTGTGTAGTCATAATTACATGGACATCACAAACAGTATAACAGTTCTTTACAAATATAATGTAATGAAACATGAATTTAATGTTGTATGTCATATATAAAATATTCTATCATTTATTTATTTTTTGTTTAAAATGGTCTGTCCAATAATCCACTAATGTTTATTATTGCAAATGTAAATGAAAAAAACAGGTTAGGTTATTCACACCATTTATTATTATAGCTCGATATATATATTATATATAGATATAGATATATATATATATATATATATATATACAGAGAGACATATATATATATATATATATATATATATATATATTTGATATATATATATATATATATATATATATACACATATATATATACACATACATTTACAAAATAAATTCATGAACATTACATTTACTAATGTATTACTAAAAACTGACAACATATATATGCTCACAGAGAACGAGAGAGAATTATGATTTGTGGGCCTATAAAAGTTTTACTCATTCTGTCTAAAAATGTTTAAAAGAATAAAAACCACTGTCAAAGTGCTGTCAAAATTAGCCCATGTCAGGGAAGCAGACGATGATGAGAGGTGAGTGAACAGATCTTTTGAAGGGGAGCTAATCCAGAGGGAGTGATTAGAGTCAGGTGCAGGTAATTAGAATTCAGGGGAGGGTGATTGTTGGAGCGAAGATTCGAGGGAATCCGGTCGAGACGTGACACTACCGCGCCTTTCCTTTCCCAGGGGCCCAGACAATCCAGATTGCCTTGAAACTCGGTCAGGAGGGCCGGGTCCAGAAGTCCTCCCAGGGGACCCAGACCAGCTCTGTGGGGCCGTAGCCCTCCCAGTCCACCAGATATTCCAGGCCCCACGACGCCTAGAGTTCTAGAGCTCCTTGACCTTGTAGATGGGGCCTTCCTCACTGATTGACGGAGGGGGTGATCCACAAAAGGTCCTGGGTCTGTGGAAACAGAAAGAGGTTAAGTGTAGGGTTTCAGTTGAGAGTTATTAAGGTGGGGTGAATTCTGTAGTTGGGGTTGGAGGCAGTATGTGATGGAAGATATCCTACTAAGCACTGTGAATGGTCCGATAAACCGTGGGCTGAGATTTTTACTAGGTAGGCAGAGATGGATGTCCCAGATCGAGAGTCATACCTGTTGCCCCGGTTCGAAGGTAGGTGCTTCTGACCTCCTGTGGCCCACATGGACCTTGTGTCGGTGAACTGCCCCCCTGGAGTTTCTGATGGCTTCGAAAGCCTCTGAAGAGTTGGGTGTCCACCTGAGCAAGTGTGGTTTTTGGAAACAAATAAAAAACTTGATGCTGTAGGAGATGTCGAGGGACTAATGTAACCTATTGATACAAATCTCCACTGACCACTACGTTTGCTAAAAGAGTAATGTTGTCATGTGACTGCATAGGAGCTCGCCAAACTGCACAAACTAGAGGAACCTTGCAGGTAGTTTTTTTTATTACTTTCCTCAATGTCTTGTCTGTTTTCACTATCACTCCCTGTGTGTGTGTGTGTATGTGTGTGCACTGTCAAAGTATATGAGACGTGCTGCATACAATAAAACTTTAAGATTAGTGCCAAACAATATATAGGTGAAGAAATAAAGCTGGTGTTAAACAATATAATCACTGGATCCAATAAAATATAAATATGAAAGAACATTTCCCTCTGTGCCATTTTGTTCTAGATCTCTCTTTTGTTCTAGAAGTGTGTGTGTGTGTGTGTGTGTGTGTGTGTGTGTGTGTGTGTGAGAGAGAGAGAGAGCGAGATTGTGTATATGTAATTGTTACAGGCACAAAATCAGTGAGTTTCTGTGCAATTAATACCAACACAGCAACAGTCAACAAAGAAGGGAAGGATCCATAGAACAATGTCTGAACAGAGCACAAAACTGACATGAAGAGTTGTTCACTACAGTGGTGGACAAAGAGAGAAGCAACTCATGCCAGGCTGGCACCAATTGTACACAAGTATTTCTCAATGCCTGCTACCACAATGCCTTGTGAGAAACTCTTCACACTCTCGGGTCACATCATTCAAAAGAAGAGGGCTAGATTGTCCCCTGATAATGTCAACAGACTGTTCTAAAGGAGGATTAATATGAATTGCTTTTACTTTACAATGAATGTTCTCAACTTTATAATTAGTACAATTTGTTTGCACTATGTCCCAATTACAATTTTCCATATTTGCAATGTTATACATTGTGGAATTTATTTGGAATCCACTTGAACATGAAAATCCACTTGAACATTTTAGTTTTTTTATTGTCATTGATTGTTTTGAAATTAATATGACACATATGCCTGATTTGTGGGGTATGATTTTAATTTTCTTTAGTTTCTGTAGGAAATATGTCTTTCAAGCCAACAGTTAATTTCTCATGACCTTGATGGGTTATTGCAAGGATGTTGTTTACAGAAAGAAATATGTTACAAATGAAATAAACTTTTTACTAAACAATAGTTTTTCATTTAAAATAACTGTTTATTAGTGTTGAGTTTACATTAATTTACATTTTACATTTCAATATCCAATATTACAAGCTTCAGTCTGTTAATAGTAATTAATCGTGATTAATTGGGGAGGATGCGATTAATTTGTTAAAAACATTAAGTGATTGACAGCACTAAAAACAACATATTATTTAGTTGGGACAATTCTCAAAATTCCCAATATTTTGTTTCTCATCTCTTTGTTTCTAAAAGAATATATGAAATGGATTTACTAATGATGGACCAAGAATTGTGCCAATTCTGAACCCATTCCGCATCTCTAATGTGAGAACTACACCTGTCCTAGTTAAAATGTTTATAACAAAAACAGGGATGTAATAACACAATACAATGATCAAATGACTAAAGCATGTTTCAAACACTTTTTTCTTACTGCCTTTTGATTTCATTTTTAAAACAACAACAATTATCATTAAGTAAGACACGCAAATGAAACTAAATGTCCCAAACAGTGGAAAGGAGGATATAATTGCCATTAAATCAAAATATGGATTAGGATCTACACAACTGGCTCTGACAACAGATCCATAATCACAAAACACGAATTTTAGTGTTGAATAGCAAACTGGTAGAGGAGCAGCTGTTACGGGAACAACAGCTAGTACAGCAAGGCCCATAATCCACAGTATGAAAGTAAATATAACACAACGAACATTAGTCAGAATTGAATGATATCGCAGTGGCATGGTTATGGCAAGTAATCGGTCAAAAGACATGACAGCAATAGTAAACAACTCCATCACAAAGCCTAAACCAAACACATACATCTGAATAATGCATGGTGCATAAGATATAGTTTTCACACCAATTAAAAGGTTCCCAATCATTGTTGGACATGAACATGAACAATAGAGCATGTCCACAATTGCTAAATTGCAGACAAAGAAATACATTGGCTGGTGTAAACGTTTATCCGTTGCAATGATACATATGTTTGTCAGGTTCCCAAGCATTACCAGAAGATACAAGGTAAGGATGACAATTCCAATAGTAACTGGTTTTTCTAAATTATCAAAACCTGTGATAATAAATTCAGTGATTGTTTTTCTGGAAAGATTCTGAGACATATTTTCCTCTGAATTATAGTTGAAAGATATTTAAAAATATGATCTTCAATAAAGAATGAAAAATATGTAAAGTATTATTTCAAGTTGTTATGTAAAATGCCTCTTTTATTACAAAGTATTAAAGTGGCTCTATGAAAGTAGTTATAGTAAGACTGGATCGGTATATCCAGTCATCTGGTAGAGTTCTTCTATTATAGTTCCACACTGCTGCATAAGGCATCAAGTCCTCATCTTCTAACAACAGGGTAAGAACTGCTCTGGCGAAAGATATCATGTGTCTATATAATCCCATTTGTTTGAGCTCATTGGCTACAACACATTTTCCGAACTATTCCCATTGGACTGCACTGTAGTGACTATCTTAATGTCTATCTTTTAGGCTATGTATACATTCTACTAAATGTTAAGTAGTTTACAGTTAATGAATCAAAAGCAAATTAGTAATCCCAAAAGTAATTTAACATTTTATTATTATTATTATTATTATTATTAGTAGTAGTAGTAGTAGTAGTAGTAGTAGTAGCAAATATAGAGAACAAAAATGCTCTGGTTGAAATGTTAACCTTTGTGTTGTTAGCATCAGATTTGACCCAGTTATAATATAGGATTATAAAACAATAATTAGTGCCAAACCTGAAATTATAAACACACTGTCAGATTACTAACAATGTCAGACTACAGTCCAATTACAACTAGATTCTCTCCCAATGCTGTGAGTTTTTAAGGGGCTTCTTATTTTACCTGTTTGTCATGTTGTCCTCAATATGACTATTGGACTGCAGGGTGATATCACATGTGATTTTTTTTTTTTTTTTTTTTTCATTTTACCAACTATGACCTTGAGCAACAATTTCTAAGAAGCAAACAACATGGTGAGCAGAACAAAAAAAGAACAACAGCCGCACACTGATTCCCAGCCGTCACTGCTTTGATACACCCTGGATGGAATACCAACCCATCACAGGGAGCACACACACTCATGATCACACACACATTAACAATCAACCTACTGTGCCAATCAACCAACCGTGCATGTTTTTGGACAGGGGGGAACCAGAAAACATGGAGAAAAACCCCCCGAGGGACGGGGAGAACATGCAAACTCCACACACGCATGGCAGAGGCAGGAATCGGATACCGACCCTGTAATTGTTGACTCAATATGACCCCAAACTTTATTTTACTCTGTAGTCATGATTACATGGACATATTACAAACAGTATAATGTAGTGAAACACAGTTCTTTAAAAATATAATGTAATGAAACAGGAATATAATGAAATATAAGTATTGAAACATTATTGTTTCTTTGTTACAACGTAGCTTTGGCGTCATATAGACCTCAAACAGAAGACCTGAAAACATGATAATATCAGTTTTGTTTAGTGTATCATTAATTGGTGTACTTGCAGCTATAAAAGTACAATGTGCACTTCTAATTTAGAGTGAATATTGTCTTTATTAATGATCACATTTAAATTTACTGGGAATTAAACTTCCACGGGCTGCCAACCACAGAAGGAGCCAACCCTGCACGCACTACCAAGTTGGCCAGAAAGCTTTCCACCAGAGACCTTCCACTCAAGGCCACTTGTAGGAAGTTAGCCTTGAACTTCATATGGGCCCTTCCCGATCATTCCCCATCAAACCTAATGATGGTGGTGGAGTGTGAAGTGGCCACACAGTCATGTATGTACAGCAAGAACAGCAGGGGGCTCATAACACAACCCTGAGGGGCTCCAGTGCTGAGGGTGAGGGAGGATGAGGTGTGGAGGGAACTAAGGTGTTAAACGCTGATCTGTAGTCCATGAAAAGCATTTTCACATAATTTCCTTTTCTGTGATCCAGGTGGTGTGTGAAGGAGATGTGTGATGGTGTCCTCCGTAGACTGGTTTTGGTGGTAGGCGAACTGTAATGGATCTAGTGTGTTTGGTAGTGTTGCAGTGATGAAGTCTCTGACCAGTTTTTCAAAGCACTTCATCACTACCAACGTCAGAGCTACAGGGTGGTAATCGTCTAGGCAGGCGGAGGTTTCTTTGGGACAGGAATGATGATGGATATTTGAAAATTTTATACCAAGACATTTGAAACATGAGAGGACTACAGACTGTTCCAGGGAGAGGTTGAAGATCTTGGTGAACACCGGTGCTATCTAGTGCAGCCTTTCAGAACTTGACCTGTGATGCGGTTTGGTCCTGCTGCCTTCCTGGTGTTCATTCTTTTGAAAGCCCTTCTCACGTCATGCTCTAAGATGGTGAACGTGACTTCCTGTCCGGATCTCACAGCATGCATGCTGCTTGTGTCACTAGCGCCACTAGAGTGATTAGCTGCAGCCTCAAAGCGAGCATAGAAGGTGTTTAGTTCATCTGCAAGAGAAGCATCTGTGTTCCCCATCCTGGAGGATGGTGTTTTATAGTTTGTGATTGCTCTCAATCCCTGCCACAGGCGCCGAGAGTCACTGTGTTGAAATTGTTACTCTAGTTTTTTTCCCGTGGAGCAGCTTTGATTCCTTCACCTACGCTGTAAGATGCAGCCTACCTTTCCCCAGCCTTGCATGCCGTGGAGCGGGATCTTAGAGAGTCACGGATAGTCTTGTCCACCCACTGCTTCTGGTTGGGAAACATCTTGATAGTTTTCTCTGCCATATCATCCGCTGGGTTCCCAATGAATCCCACCACCACTTCCGTAAACATGCTGACATCATCAAAGCTGCACCTGAACATGTCCCAATGTGCATTCATCACAAACGTCCACTGAGTGGTTAAAATCCCCCAACACAATGAGTGCTGCGTCCCGGTGCTGTGTCTGGTGTGAGGTTAGATGTTTGTGTAATATGTATGTCCATATATGTCCATGTCCGCTAGAGGTGGAATAGAATCGAGTCAGAATCGGGAATAGGTCACTGACTGTGACCGAGCTGAATTCCTGTGGAAGATAGAAAGGGCGACATTTGATGGACAGAACTTCCAGATTTTAGTGTGCAGGAGTGTCAAGTCAAGTCAAGTCAAGTCAAGTGAGCTTTATTGTCATTTTAACACATACAGCTGATGCAATATACATTAAAACGAAACAACGTTCCTCCAAGACTACGGTGCTACATAAAACAACATAAAGGCACGATAGACAACAAGAGCTACATACACGGGACGACATAGAGCCACAAACAACAAGTGCGACAAGACAGACATTACATAGTCACGCCACAGGACAGGTACATAAACTAAAGCGCCGACAGTGCAGTTATATTGCAAAAATGCAAAAAATATGGATTGTGCAAAGGTAGATAAAGTGGCAGTGCAGATTGTAAACATACTTAGTTATAAATACAGTAAATAAACATTCAAGTATTTAAGGCAGCAAAGTGACGTGTGCCAACCTTCAAAACTATGACCATGTTGGACAGCAGTGGTGTGTAAAACCGGAGTGTGTGTGTGGCAGTGTGAGAGAGGTGTGAGAGAGGAACAATGATCGCACTGTCGCACCAGCGTTTGTTCACCATCAGACACACTCCACCTCCCCGTGTCTTCCCTGACTCCATAGTTCTGTCCATGCGGTGGACCGAGAAAAAATCTGCCGACTGGATGGTGTGGTACTGAGCCATGTCTCAGTGAAGCAGAGAAGGTTGCAGCCCCGAATGTGTCATGGAGGTCATGGAGCTTGTTTTCCAAGGACTGGACGTTGGTTAACAGGATACTAGGTAAGGGAGTGCATTGTGCACGTGCCCTCAGCCTGTTTCTGATGCTAGTTTGTTTCCCTAATGGACGCCTGTGCGGTTCGCGTCCTTTGTTCTTTAGCAGGATCTCGCTCGGCCAACATGGGTGCTGGTTTAAAAACGATGAAAGGTGGGTGCATTGTACACCAATAGATATAAGTTCCTCTGTCATAAGTAATGATGGTCATCTTGTGTAGCCTTGGTTTGTGAAAAATGCAGAAATTTGACAAAAAACAGGAAAGTTTTGCAGGAGATGTTGTGACGGCAGCCATTCTCACCGGCGCCATCTTGGTCATCAACCCTGTGGCCTTGCATCTCAGGCTTCCCCGTAACCTCAGGATCCACCTCACCTTTCATGTCTCTAGACTCCGGCCCATTAGAACCTGCTCCCTTGTACCCTTCTCCAGACCCCCTCCACCCGCCCGGGTCATCGACGGTGGCCCTGCCAACACGGTCCACAGACTCCTGCATTCCAGACGAAGGGGTCAAGGCCTTCAATATTTGGTCGACTAGGAGGGTTACAATTAATATTCCAGCAAATCCCAATATCCACAGTAGAAATGTTAGAATAACAGAACGGACATTAGTTAGAATCGCATGGTAGTGCAGTGGCTTGATTATGGCAATTATTTGGTCAGTAGCCATGACAGAAAGAGTAAACAATTCCATCACAAATGCTAAACTATTCGTGATGTGCACTTACGGGTTGGTGACCATCTTCCTGCTTTTCCCGCGCGGCATCAGAAACAATGACTGGAGGCCAGTTTATCTCACTGGCCACTCTGGACTCTTATATACTCTTGCCATCCTGCCTGCTCTTTCCTGCTCTTTTTTCTAGCTTTACTGTTCTGCTCCCTTTTCTGTTCCTATTCTACCCTGTCTGCATGATTGTAACGGTCGCGTCGCGCTGCACAGACACACGGGGATACGGGAATTCAAAAACAAGGGATTTATTTAAATAATCAAATAACAAAAGAGACGCCGCTCAAAAGGAGCGGCCAAATAGGCTTGGGAGCCTTGCGCGCTGCGCGCCGTGGTCACTGGAGGACCGGAGATCTGGAGCGGACTTGGAAGTCCGTGGAATCGCGAGCAGGAGCGGGTGCGGACTTGGAAGTCCGGAATCAGGAGAACGCAGGAAACGGGAACTGGAACAAACAAAAGGTTAGGCATGTATATAAACATAGAACGGGTCCGTGACACGACCTAAGTCTTACGAGCCCGGACCGGGAATGAAGGGAGAGCCGGGCTATATAAAGGGAGAGGGAGAAGGAGCTAGGATATGGAACACCTGAGCTGATTAGTGTAATTGAGTGTGTGTGTGTGTGTGTGTGTGTGTGTGTGTGTGTGTGTGTGTGTGTGTGTGTGTGTGTGTGTGTGTGTGAGAAAAGAGCAGGGTCGAGCGAGGAGAGAGAGAGAGTGTATGAGAGCGAGGAGAGAGAGAGAGAGAGAGAGAGAGCCGTGACAATGATCACTGGTTTGGACTTTGTTTCTGGATTATTCTGATTCATGTTTTTTGCTCTACCTATAATACTCTGTTTGGAATGCCATGGAACCCGGAGAAATAACCCTGAGGCACAGGGAGAACATGCAAACTTCACACACACAAGGAATCGAACCCCCAACCCTGGAGGTGTGAGGCGAACGTATTAATCACTAAGCCACTGTGCCCCCTCAATTCAGCACAAATCAATTTTATTTATATATGTGCATTGTGGAAAATCAGCAGTGGGATGGGATACTTACCTGCACCTGTCCCCCATCACTACTCATTAAAAGAACTTCTAGAATATGTCAAAAAATATAAATATCTCTGTCATCTGAGGTTCTGCTTTAAACCAACAAAACATTGTAACATCGGTTCCATTTGTACCAGCCTTACGTCCAGAAATATATTTTATCATGTATGCATTTTCATTAAAGGTTATGATTGCGATGAAGAAGGAAAACACATGCAAGCATAAACAAAACTTCGAAATACATTATTTTTTTTGCTATATAGTTTCTTGTTGTATGTTGGGACATAAACTAACTTTAAGAAAATTTACCTATGACAAACTATCCATCATGTCTCGATTATAAACAATGTTTGACATACTGGAAATTAATTTTTGTCCCGAATGAGCATATGTAGACATAATTGTCTTATTATTTGTGTATATTAAACAAAATATTTATAACCATGTACAGAAAATATAAAAAGTATCCAGGAAACAGCCAGTAAAAAGGTACTGTAAATCTAATTTAAAAAAATTTACCATACACTTTTACACTCGACACAATTTACAAACCATTTTTTAAATGCTTTATTCATTTGGTTCAACTTTCGATACAAATCTTAATATTTTATTTCTAATCTCTTTAGTTCTGAAACAATATATAAAAGGATTTATTAAAGCAGGACCAAGAATTGTCCCAACTCTCAACCCATTCCTTTCCTCGAGTGTTAAGGCTAACCCAATCCTGGTCAGGACTACAAGAATAAACGTGGGTCCAAAATAAAAAATCATCACTAATAAATGACTTAAACAAGTATGAAACACTTTTTTGGTGCTACCTTTTGAGGTCATTCTGACAACAACAATAACAATCTTAAGATAAGACAAACAAATGAAAGTAAATGCCCCAAACATCACGGCAAAGGTGAAACTCGATATTAAATCAAAATAGGGGTTTGGATCTACACAACTGGTTCTTACAACAGCTGCATAATCACAGAAAACATATTTTATAGATGAGGAGCAGATTGGTAAAGGAATCACAGTAACAGGAATAACTAATATTGCAGCAAAACCCAAAATCCATAGTAAAAATGTTAGAATAACAGAACGGACATTTGTTAGAATCGCATGGTAGTGCAGTGGCTTAATTATGGCAATTAATCGGTCAATAGCCATGACAGAAAGAGTAAACAATTCCATCACAAATGCTAAACTAAAGCCATACATTTGAAAAATGCAGGGTATGTAAGTTATTGTTTTACAGCCAGCTATAAGAATGCCTATTATAGTTGGACATGAAGTTGTACAGTAGAGCATGTCTACAACTGCTAAATTGCAGATAAAGAGATACATTGGTTGATGCAGGCGTTTATCAGTCACAATACAACAAATGTTTGCCAAGTTTGCAACCATGACAAGAATATATACAGTGAGTATTACACTGCCAATAACCACCGGCTTTTCTAAATTGTCAAATCCTGTAAAAACAAATTGATTGATATTTTTACCGGAAACATTTTGAACCATGACCTACTTAGTGCTTTAGCAGTCAAACCAGTATACAAGACAAAAATAATATATAAAACATTTAAAAAGAGTATACAGATGTAAGTTTTTTTCAGCCCCCTAGTTTCCTTTTTTTATTGCTTTGTCTTCAAGTCATTCAAAGTATAATTACCTAAAGTCCTTACTGTCCAAGCAACAGAAATAAATTAACTTACAACAGTCTCTATAAGGCCCTTATATAATTCTGGTGAAATCTCCTCAATGGTTTAACCAACATTACAGCATGTTTTTTTATCCAATCATATGGACTAGTCTAATTAAGGACTAAATCTCCTCCTCCTTCTGCAATTCATCGTAATATTAGTCAAATAAAACCAAAACTCATAATTATGTTATTGTATGTGATTTGTGCGCATACCTATAATTGGAAAGGTAACAAACATTATGTTTGAAAATAAATACTTATTCCCCCCAACACTTCAGAATAAAATGTACAGTTGCTGTCTATTTGTGAATACTTTGTGCAAAGATATTAGTGGTAATATTATACTGGGTTATAGATGGAGGTACAAAAATACGAAGGGCCATTGACAATGTCAACATCATTACAAAAGGAACAAATATTAACAGAAATGTTTAATTTTAAGTATCTGTCAGTATTTTGTGTGTTGTGTAGCTTTCTGAATCTGTAGCTTTCAGCCGTTGAGACACCATACTTGGCTAGCTAAATCATTTATTGGTTTTTATTACATTTGATTTTGTACTTATTATGATCCCAAACAGGGGGACATGGTGCCTTAGTGGTCAGCCTTAGTGGTCAGCACATTTGCTTCACACCTCCAGGTTTGAGGGTTCATTTACCCCCTCCGCCATATGTGTGTGTGTGTGTGTGTGTGTGTGTGTGTAGCGTTTGCATGTTCTCCCTGTGCCTCAGGGGGTTTTTATTCCAAGTTCTCTGGTTTTCCCCATGGTACAAAAACATGCACAGTAGGTTGATTGGCACCACAAGACATGTATGGTTCACCACTTGCTCCTCAACCATCACCTTTATGTTGAGAAGGCTGACAATTATTAGATAGAAGAACCACCTTAATTTTCTCGACTCCAGCAAAGAACATATGGACCCATATTGCCTTGGAGTCTGATAGGGGCCAGGGCGACATCCATCCATTTTGTGAATGTTTGGGGTGAGCGTACTAGGCTAAACTATCACAAATGGTGAGTGGAGGACCCAATAATAGGATACAAACCAGTTCAAAGATTTTTTATAGGAAATATTTTATCCATGGCTCGCTGTACTCTTTAGTATTAAGCATAGTATGCGAGTTATTTTAAATATCATAATACTGAACATTCTATTGTCTTTCATGTCCTCTCTGAGTCATTAAAAGTACAAACATCAAGCAAACACTCAATGTCCAGACAACAAAATAAATTGTCATGCACTTTAATCAATAGAGACTCAGAAAGGCTATTTCTAATAATTCAGTTGGAATGTTCTCATTGGTTTAACGATATATGTTTTTTTTTCCTCAACCCTATGAGCCAGGCCTATATTCAACACCAACATTCCTCCAGTGCCGCCTTTGTTATAATTCATTCTAAAAGTGGTCAACTATAATTCAGACTCATGGTCTTATCCAGAGGATTTATGGTACATACTAATAATTATGAAGGAAACAATCATCAATGAAAATTGAAGTGGATATATAAAACTATATTAAGCAATAAAAATAAATATGCCAAGATAATTACACCACCTTCCAGACTAGACAACAAATTCATATTTAATATGTCTCATGATGGATCAAATAACAGTATTTTGGTGTCATTTCTATTGTGTTAATAAGTTGTTTTCAAAATAACGAAGGTTCATTTTGAAAAAAGAAAACTGACCTCACCCCATACCATCTAATCTACTTAATATATTGTTTTTACTTTTAATCACCAATTGCAATATATCTTCTTCAAAAAGAGAAGGTATCTAAAATATCAGGTTATAATAGTTATAATAGTAACTTTTGAATAGAATATTCAACAATAACATAAGAATGTGATGGCCCATTGTCCATTCACTTATGGTCATTTATCTCTGAGAAAATGAGAAACACAATATTTTTCTGTCTAGTGGAAGGAAAAGTAATTTCCGATAAAAATACACATTTATTAATTTATTAATTTGCCCATTTATTTGTTTATTTCCCTTGCAGATTTTCTGGTACTGGTTTCAGAAGCCAGACATTAAACATCATTTCACAATAATGCAAAATCCACTTCACTACTTCACCGGCTTTCAACTACTTCAAATTATCATTGCTGACACGGTTGTAAAATTGAAACTACTATCGTCAGTTAATTCACTACACAGATTCTGAAAGCAGCTTGAAAATGATTCAGTATGTATTTGTATGTGAACAGAATTGTTTTCAAAAACCCTGGTGAGATTGGGATATTTTATTATACATAAAGAATGGACCAAAAATCTGATTTTGCTTTCTCTGTCAACTGAGATTCTGCTTTAAAAAAAAAAAAAAGATTCTGTTAATATAAAAAAAAAATAACATTTACTTGTAATAATATAAAAAAAAAAAAATAAAAAAAAAAAAAAAAAAAACTTTAAAAAAAACAACGCAAAAAAAAAAAACCCAAAACCACAAAACACCTCTGTTTACCTCAACCGTTGGTCCAATAATATATATATATATATATATATATATATATATATATATATATATATATATATATATATATATATATATATAAACATTTACTTAACATTTTAAGTATAGGTGATTCTAGAGCTGAAGATGAACAATTCATGTATAAACAAAACTGTAAAATACATATTTTTTGCTACATCATTTCTTGTTGTATGTCGAGTTATAAACCTTAAGAAAATGTTCCTATTACAATCCATATATAAAATTGGGATTGTAAAAGCGTTTGTGACACAATTGAAATGGACCTACATTTATTCATACAATTATTCATTCATTTTATTAATATTTCATCTATGCAATATCCATTGTATTTTTTAAATCTATATTTGGAATGTGCTACGGTATAAATAAATGTGTATTATTATATGTGTTCCAAAAGATCATCTCTAGACATTATGTACTATAAATTTTAACTTAAACAAAAATCTTTTTGAGCTTGTACAAAGAACAGCTCGATTGTCCTGGAAAGCCAGTCAAAGGGTGCTGCAAATGCAATAAAATAAAATATTCTACACTTTTACACTTGGCACAATTAATACACAAAAAGAAAAAAATGCTTTATTTATTTGGTTCAACTCTTGACACAATCCGTAAAATTTTATTTCGAATCTCTTTAGTTCTGAAACAATATATAAAAGGATTTACTAAAGCAGGACCAAGAATTGTCCCAACTCTCAGACCATTCCGTTGCTCGAGTGTTAAGGCTAACCCAATCCTAGTCAGGACTACAAGAATAAACGTGGGTCCAAAATAAAAAATCATCACTAATAAATGACTTAAACAAGTATGAAACACTTTTTTGGTGCTACCTTTTGAGGACATTTTGACAACAACAATAACAATCTTAAGATAAGACAAACAAATGAAAGTAAATGTTCCAAACATCACGGCAAAGGTATAACTTGATATTAAATCAAAATAGGGGTTTGGATCTACACAACTGGTTCTTACTACCCCTGCATAATCACAGAAAACGTACCTTATATTTGAGGAGCATATTGGTAAAGGAATCACAGTAACAGGAATAACTGACATTGTTACAAAACCTAACATCCACAGTAGAAATGTTAGAATAACAGAACGGACATTTGTTAGAATCGCATGGTAGTGCAGTGGCTTAATTATGGCAATTAATCGGTCAATAGCCATGACAGAAAGAGTAAACACCTCCATCACATATCCTAAACTAAAGCCAAACATTTGAAAAAGGCAGGGCATGTAAGTTATTGTTTTACAGCCAGCTATAAGAATGCCTATTATAGTTGGACAAGAAGTTGTACAGTAGAGCATGTCTACAACTGCTAAATTGCAGATGAAGAGATACATTGGTTGATGCAGGCGTTTATCAATGAAAATACAAAATAAGTTTGCCAAGTTTGAAACCATGACAAGAATATATACAGTGAGTATGACACTGCCAATAAGCACAGGATTTTCTAAATTGTCAAATCCTGTAAAAACAAATTGATTGATATTTTGACGGGAAACATTTTGAACCATGACCTACTTACTTCTTTAGAAATCAGTATACAAGCTACTAATAAAATTTAAATATTTAAAAAGAGTAAACAGCTGTAAATATTGAGTCACCCATTCTCATTTTTCACTTGTTCTGACAACAAATCATTCAAAGTATAATTACCAAGTCCAAGCAACAGATACAGGCACACAGACTCTGTGAGGCTCTTTTTATCATTCAGGTGAAATCCTCTCATTGGCTTAACAAGCATTACACTTCTATTCCAAACCCTATGGACGAATCTAAAATAAGACCACCAATATTCCTCCAGGACCAACTTTGCTGCAATTCATCAAAATAGCACGTAAATAAAACCCAATTTTTGTGTGCTAAAATGATATTTCATATATAGTATATATTTGCAGGGAGGTGGTAACCCAGTGGTGTTGGATCCTGGACCGGACAATCATGGGTTCAATCCCCACCACCACCACCAAGCTGCAACTAGTGGGTCCTTTAGCAAGGCCCTTAACTATCAATTGCTCATTTGAAAGTCGCTCTGGATAAGGGCGTCTGCCAAATGCTGTAAATGTAAATATAAATTTGCAGAAGTAGAAAGCTTATAAACATTGCGTTCCAAAATGAATGTCCAAATAATGTCCCCAACTCTACACTTCAGAATAAAATGTATAGTCAGTGTCTATTTGTGAATAGTGAGGGTAAAACTAGTGTTTACTGTACTTCGTACCTGAACTGGGGTATAGATGGACCTTAAGATACTAAAATTGTAATATTTTTAAGTAAACTTAAGTAAATTTACAAATACACTTACAACTGTCAGAGCGTCAATGTTTGTACCAATGATTCACATAAATGCTTCATTTTAGGTATCTGTATTGTATGTATGCGATGTAAATAACTTTCACCTATCAAAATTATTATCCCTGAACACTGTACCTAGACAACAGATTAGTATTTAATACAAATCGAAAGCAACCAGACACAGTATCTCTATCGTTATTTCTATCGTATTAATGAATTATTAACTAATTCAGGAAGGTTAATCCTCACCCACCCGAATCCTTTGTAATAAATTATAATTCAGGGCTTCAACGTCACTGTCTAATCGAAGTAATCTATTTGATAACTGAATAAGCACAATTTGCAATATATTTACTTTCGAATCTAATGGGAAGATGTCCCACAAAAATCACTGTAAAATTTACCTAAACTTCCTGTCAAGAAATATGTTCTTCAAATTCATGCATTTTCACTAAATCGTTTATTTTCGTTATGCCAGTGAACCAGTGAATAAAACAATGTATCAAATTTCAATTATCAAATTATCTCAATTATCAAATTTCACGTACAATGAGAAAGGAAAACAGAATGCTAAAACAAAAAAAGCACCAAACTTTGTTTGGTGCATTATTTAGAATAGAATAGAATATTTGTCACATATACATTATTGCATGGTGAAATAGTTTTTTTCACATATCACATCTGATTTGGAAGCTGGTGTCAGAGTGCAGGGCAAGCCATTATGCAGTGCCCGTGGAGCACAGTGGATTAGATACCTGGCTCAAGGACCAGTTAGCTTGGTGATACCGGGGCTGCAACCCTTGATGTTCCAACATCCACCGAGCTACCCCATCCGTTGTGGTTTATATGGAGTTACATATATAGATAAACAATCTTTAAAAAAATAAACATATAATAATCCCCACTTCAAATTTCAAATGAAAAAAGCTTTTATTTAAAGGGCATAATACACATATCAGAGCAAAGCATGTGTCTGCATCGTTCATTTTGTTTTTAAATATTTCTTCTAAATCTTTATCTCTAAATTTGGAATGTGCTTGGCATTAAATATTTTTGCATTATGGAGAGCATTTCTAAACTTAACGTAATACACAGAAAATGTTCAGAAAACCCTTAATAAAAGTGTGCTGCAAATCTAATAATTATTATATCTTTTTTTTTAATAAAAAAAAAAGATCTAACAAAATGCCTTAATCAATTGGTTCAACTTTTGAAACAAATTGGAATATTTTTTTTCTAATCTCTTTTGTTCTAAAACAGTATATAAAAGGATTTATTAATGCCGGTCCAAGAATTGTCCCAACTCTCAGACCATTCCGTTCCTCAACCGTTAATGCTAACCCAATCCTGGTCAGGACTATTAGAATAAATAAAGGCCCATAATAGGAAACTATTACTAATAAATGACTTAAACAAGTATGAAACACTTTTTTCATATTACCTTTTGAGGTCATTTTTACAACAACAATAACTATCTTGAGATAAGATAGAAAAATGAAACCAAATGTTACAGACATCACAACAAAGATGAAAGTTGACATCAAATCAAAATAGGGGTTTGGATCTACACAACTGTTTCTGAGAATAGCTGCATAATCACAGAACGCATACTTAATGTTTGAGGAGCATATTGGTAAAGGAATCACAGTAACAAGAACAATTGTCATTATAGCACAACCCAATATCCACAGTAAACATGTTAGAATAACAGAACGGACATTTGTTAGAATCGCATGGTAGTGTAGTGGCTTGATTATGGCAATTAATCGGTCAAAAGCCATGACAGAAAGAGTAAACACCTCCATCACAAATGCTAAAGTAAAGCCATACATTTGAAAAATGCAGGGTATGTAAGATATTGTTTTATAGCCAGCTATAAGAATGCCTATTACAGTTGGACATGAAGATGTACAGTAGAGCATGTCTACAATTGCTAAATTGCAGATGAACGTATACATTGGATGATGTAGGCGTTTATCAATTACAATAAAGCATATGTTTGCCAAGTTTGTAACCATGATAAGAATGTATACAATGAGTATTACACTACCAACAGCCACCGGCTTTTCTAAATTGTCAAATCCTGTAAAAACAAATTGATTGATATTTTTATTGGAAATATTTTGAACCATGACCTACTTAGGAGTGCTGTAGGAGTGAAGCTGGAATACAAGCTAATAATAATATTGAAATATATAAAAAGAGTATACAGCTGTAATTTATTTTGAGCCACCCATTCTCCTTTTTCACTTGTTTTAACAACAAATTATTCTTAGTATAATTACCTAAAGTCCTCACTGTCCAAGCACAGAAAACATTCACTCAAAACAGACTCTGTAAGGCTCTTTATATAATTCAAGTAGAATCTTCTCATTGGTTTAATAAGTATTACATTATGTTTCCAATTCCAGTACCCGGATATGTGCAGCCAGTATTGCAGCCAACCCCTCTCATCCTGGGAATAAATTCTTTGAGGCCCTCCTTTCTGGCAAGAGATTCTGGTCCATCACGACAAGAACCTCATGCCACAAAAAACAATTTCTTCCCCACTGTAGTCAACCTGCTGAACATAACATGGCAATAAAACATTTTCTGTTTTTCAGATTTTTTTTCTGGATTAGGGGCTCGCTCCATGTACATACATTGTGTGCATCACTTCTTGAATACATGGATAAATATTTAACTTGAAAATCTTTCCTTTTATATACAATCAATTTTAATGAATGCTGAATGGTTTCCACTTAAGTAATCAAGATCGCTCTTTAAAAGAATAGAATAGCTTTTATTTGTCACATATACATTTCAGCACAGTGAAATTCTTTCTTTGCATATCACAGCTTATTGTTGGTAGCTGGGGTCAGTGCGCAGGGTCAGCCATGATGCGGCGCCCTGGAGCACAGAGGCTCAAGAGTCTTGCTCAAGGTATGGCAGCTTGGCCATACCAGGGTTCAATCCCAGATCTTCCGATCAGCAGCCCAGTGGCCTTAGATTACTGAGCTACAATTTCCCTCCTCTTGAATTGATTGTACATAATTCATTATAATATGAAAACATACAGAAATACAAACAGGGAAATTACATTAATAATTGTTTATAATTAGTGACCTCAAAGTAAATTACAGTTCACATAGATTAGTGTCAACATTTTTTTGCCTTTTTCTTGAAGTAAACATATACGGGTCAACATTGACCTGTAACACCATATATGTTACTATAATTAATAATATAATAATAATAATAATAATAATAATAATAATTTAAAATTTGTTCATGAGATGTAACCCCTCTCAGAAATAGGTAGGTAAAATAATCTTTTATTAATTTATTTATATATGCAGTTCATTTTACCATCTTTTTTTCAATTGGAAATGAAATACATGCAGTCAAGAGAAAGTGCCAGGCCCAAACATTTAAAGCAATCTTTTCATGGATAATGAAGGCTAACGAAAGATAATGAAAGAAAACCATATGATAGATAATTGTTTTGAATCTATATTATGGCTGAATTAAGGAACGGATCAAAACTGATCCATTAACATAAGGGATATTAACAGAAAGCTAACAAGAGGAAGGTTAAAGCAAATATTGCATTCATAGTGCTCTTCCTTGACATGAAACCATACTGTTGCTCATATGCCTACCTCTTCCCTCAGCCTAGTTTCCACTACTCTTTCCTATAACTTCATGATGTGACTGATCAACTTTATTCCCCTATGATAACTGCAGGTCTGTACATCTCCCTTATTCTTATTAATCTGTACCAACATATTCCTTTACCCATTCCTCAGGAGTCCTATCCTGTTAAAGAATCTAGATAAAAACACTTCTGTCATCTCTCTTAAACATGTCTATGCTTCTACTGTAATGCCATCTGGTCCAACCCACTTTCCTTTCTTTATCCTTTTAATAGCTGCTCTCACTTCACTTCATCATAGTAAGCCATATACATTCTATACCATGAAACGGCATAGTGAATAAATTAAAACATAATTTATACAATATATATGAAGCATATTTAATATTTGCTTTAAACTGAAATAATGATTTGTCTTTTTAATAATCAATAATGCATTATTGAAACATTGCACAACTTTGCTGCATACGTACATAAAGAGATGTACGGTAGATGAACTGACATGCTATTTCCAGTTCCAGGTATATATGAAGCTATACAGCAAATATAGTACAGAATATGAGATTCATTTTTATATGAACAGTTAAAGTATATCTACTTGTTTGCTTCCTTTATGACATGTTAACTAAATGATATGGGAAAGAGCAATCTAAGAGCAAAATTAGCAAATTTACAAATCAACAAAAAATGTTAGTGTCACTTCATTGTTCACTTCATCAAAATTCTTAAAGTGAATCGGGATATTAAGCTTTCACCTTTTTGTACTCTTACTGAACATATATAGAACTCAAGACAGATGCATCATTAAAATATTTGTTCTGGGCCTGCACACATTGACATTGTAAGAGATGCATAGATCACAAAACACAGTAGTATAGCAAGTTGGTAGAGAAGCAATAGAAGCCGGTAGCATAGACAAAAGTGAATATACAGAGCAAATCAAGGATTAAAGCATATTGGAAATTTGTCGTGAGAGAAGTATATTGTAATGTTGTGCTTACAGCAACAAAGTGGTCCAACACCATCACAGCAATAGCAAACATCTCCAGTGTTATGCAAAAATGGAAGGTGAACATCTGAGCCATGTATGGTTTGTAAGGTTTTATATATCAAACAAACAGAATACTTATCATAGTTAGACATGAACTTGTACAGTAAATTATGTCTACAAGTGCTAAATTGTAGATTAAATGTACGTTGGCTGGTTCAGTTTACCCATGATGATAAACCCTACGTTATCAGTGTTAGCAATCATTAAGTAGGTATATCATATCAGCATGACCACACCAACACCCAGAGACCTTTCCACATTTTTTTATTCAGCAAATACAAATTAAGTGTTCACTTTTGAATAATGCTTCTAGTATATATTAACTTACAAGCAGTTCATTCCTTTAGGCAATGTAATGATTAAGCCAAGGCAATGCAATAATAGAAATCTAAAAAAAAAAAATTCTGTAGATCTTTTGTAATTCTCAAAGCATGAATGTGACTGAATCAAAGCCTTGACTGAATCAAAGCAGGTATGCTATTGTAAATTTAAATATTGATATGATCTTTATTTATTTGTGTATAATGAAGCTTATTGTCCACTCGGCAATTCTACTTCTTTCCTCTCTTGTGACTGACAATATACAGCTGGCCTGGCCAACCCGTGGTCCCGAGCCTCATGTGGCTCTTTAACTAGTTTCATGCGGCTCATTAGGAGCTTTCACATAACATGCGTCAATGGGAATGGGATGATGTTCATGTGTACCCATGTGTATGATATGGCTCTTAGCCTCCTACTAGTTGGCCACCCCTGATATACAGGAATCAATGTCCTTTATGAGAATTAATTTAAAATGCAATATAACACAGGGTTATAGTTACTCTAAACTCAATTAACCACAGTTCATTTGTGCATGTGTTTCTGCCCACCATATGTAAGTATTTTAAATGTTTAACATTTAACAATATAACAATCATATATATATATATATATATATATATATATATATATATATATATATATATATATATATATATATATATATATATATATATATATATATGCTCATAATAAGTCATTGATCAGAAGGACAATATGTTTCAATAGTAAGATACTAATATTATTTAATGTATCATCATCATCATATCATCATCAAGTAATTCTCTTTTGGCCTAAAAGATGACTCTTTTGGACTAAATGATGTTTTAATGATGACTTAATATATGTTTTCGTTCTGGACCATTTCTTTCCTTCTAGTTTCTAAACCATTTTGGTCAACTTGATGAAAAAGTTTATTAATTTCAACTGAAGTGTACTTGATTTACAACCTCCATCATCAGAATTATTATTTTTGAAACCTGCTATAATGTGTAAGGTATATAGTTATAAAATAAATACAGGATGATTCAAAGCCAATTAGACCTAATGTTTATCTTTTCCCATTTCAGGTTTCAAGAAAGAGAAATAATGAGCTTTGTGTTTGCTCATGTGTATACACACCTCTTGTGCTCCTTCCTTAGAGAATGCAATAGAAGTGTTTGTTTTCTCATTCTCTCAAGGGCATCAAGGGATAATGAGAGTTAATTATCTTCCTCTAATGAAGACTACAGGGAAAGTGGCTAATTGGTAAACTCTTTCTGTTTACTTGACAGTGTCTTTATTTTGGTATACTTTCAAATTAAATCCATTGTGTCATGTAAGGTAAAAACATATTAGAGAGCAAGTTTCGGTAGAGATTACATCACAGTGTCATGTGAATTTAGTTCATTGTAAGAGCTAATTACTAATTAAGAACTAGGGTGGTGGTAGCTCAGTGGTTTAGGCATTGGCCCATGGACAGGAAGATCACAGGTTGAAATCCCACCACCATAAACGGCAAGGCCCTTAACCCTCAGTTGCTTTGGATAAGGGTGTCTGTATTTTATTTACAAATGCTGTAAATGTAAACTAATTATTTGCCTGACTGAACTGCTTAATTATTTATTACTGACCTTTTAATATGTTCAACTAACTACAACATACATTTTACCCCATAGCAATTGTCACATAATGTATTATAATATTTAGGATAAAAAAAAATCAGATTTTTCATTCAGAGCATTGAGGGTAGGTATAATTTAATTTAACTATTAATTGAGTTACCCTGTGGGGAGTAATAAACCAAATCACACAAAATCCCAGTAGATAATAACCACACCAGTGCAAAAGTCACAAGAGATTTGTCCATTCTGAGGCCCGTTTTTATCAATAGAGCAAACCGATATTTCAACATGAATGCTGGTGATTAGGGATCAGGAGGTCTGAAACTATAAATAAAAAAAATAAAAAAATAAAGTCTAATTTTCTAGATCTATAAGTAATTCAACAGCTAAGTGCTTTTCAGAAATTGTAAAATACTAACATACTAACACTTGGCTTATTGTCAACATGCAGTTATAGTGCCGTTCAGTACAAGAGGCATTGTGACATGAATATTAGGGAGCAGAGATTTTTTGAAAAATTGGATTTTCAAAGGTCATTTATGAATTTTTTCTAATGTTATTATTACACATTTTTGAGGTTATTAATTTTATTTCAACATACAAACACTCTGACATTGTTGACTATATCACACATATTTCAGCATTTGTTTTGGTCATTTTAAATCTAAACCTCTATCTAGAAATAGTTTTTATTACAAAATTACAAAAGGGATACAAAGAGACTATGATTATGAGCACTAGTCTAGACCAAGTCTGGCGTTTTTATTTGCAGACAATAACATCTTCACTACAATTTCAGTGCTAATTTTTTTGTTGGAATTATTTTCGGAATTGTTTTTGTACTGTATCTGTTATAGCCTAATAGAATAATGTGAGGAAGGTGGTAGGTCAAGGCAAGCCCCTTAACCCTCAATTGCTAATCTGTAAGTCAATAAGGGAACAAAGGAGGAGACACAATCCAGAAACAACCGCAGACAAGGTGATGAATGGATTTCGCTGGTGAAAGATAATGAGTGCAGCACCTGTACAGCTTTAATGAACAGCAAGGAGCAGATATAAGGATACAGGATGAAGATCAATACTAGTCTCATCGCTCACCAGAGCGCTTTGACTTCCTTTTGCTGGCATCTTTCTCACTGGGGTCCTCTCTCCCTATTCAGGCCCAACAATTGAAACACACACAGAAATACACAGACACACACACTGTGTATTAGAAAGGCCTCTTATCATGGACATCTCCTGGAGACCAACTTCCAACAACAGGGCAGACAACAGCAAGAATCCATGCAGTCACACAGGAGCTACTACAGTTCCAGAAATCTAGCAAGGAGATTATTACTACTATCACTACATACTATTACTACTATCATGTAAATACACCTCCATTTTTGGCCTAGGCCAACTCAAGAGAGTCACAACACCTAATAGCAAAAATGTCTATGCTCCACAATGCGTAAATATTCCTAGTTCACATAAGAGTTCAACAAGGAATGGCTGGGCAAAGCTCATAGGTGCATATCTTTCAGGGGAAGCTCAGTTGGCATATTATAGCCTTCCACTAGAAAATTCATTTGATTACAACTCTCAGAAAGGACATTTGTCAGACCAACTGAAGTACTGCTGGAGGCCTGGTCCTACTTTTGGTCTTGAGTGCTAACTGCAATTTCCGGGCCCACTGGCAAGGCCCATACACATTTCTCGAGAGAATCCACCCACCACCTACAGCAGTCAGGTAGAAAACCCAATACCCAGATATATTACCTAAACAAGGATATAATTCTCCCCTGCCCTATCTGCTTCCTCCCTACAGATTCCCAAGGGTATACCTTGATCAAAAAGGGCAAAGACCTAAGCCCACCCAATGGCAAAAATAAGTGGAACATAATAAGCTAATTTAATTTATATAATTCAAAGTATGATGTTAATGCATTGGTGTGCAATAAATAAAACCTTCCTCCCCAACTTCCAAATGCCAGTTCCATGCTTGAGAAACAGTCCAGTGAACAGAGGTAACAAAACAGGTACCCCTGGCCCTAAAGAAGAGCCTCACAAGCCTACCAATGCTGAGAAACCCAGACTGCAGCCTACCCATCATCATGCACACAGATGCATAAGAATGTGGCCTTGGTGCAGTACTCTCACCAGTCTTTAAAAGAGTAGAACATCAGTGGCGTGTATCAGCAAAAAAACTGAAAGTATGCCTCAGTGGAAAAAGAGTCCCTGGCCATGAAATAGGCAGTGGAAGTATAATGGTTGAAATGATGGAATTTGAAAATAACACTCTAGGTCTGCTCATTCCAGATCCAGCATATAGCTGATGCTAACCATGGCAAGACACATATTCTGGGTGCTTATTCTATTGACAGCAAGTCTGAACTTGGGAGGGAAGAGGACTATGACAAAGGAGGAGACTAGCTCCATGCACAACCAGTGCCAGTCTCTGAAATGGCATCGACATTGTTGTGATGAATGCCAGCTACAGGTCAGAGATGCTTTTATAGTGCTTTTACTAATGTTGACTAATGTTGACTAATCTTTTTCTCTCTCTCTCTCTCTCTCTCTCTCTCTCTCTCTATCTCTCTCTTTATTATCAGCAGCAACAATGACTCAGATAGGCCCCCAGAGAATGTGGCAAAACTCGGTTTAACTTTGACCTCTTCTAACAAGCATCAACTGCAGGATGGATGGATTCCATCCAGCCCAAAACCCGACAATTCAGCAAACACGGTACATTCCTATTTCCACCTATGGACCGTCATACCGACACACACACAAAACCATTTTCATGTCACTTTCAGTAAATATCCATTACTGTTCTTAAATTTATCAAATCTCTACTTTTGAAATAGCAAATTTGTTTTAACATAATACAGCTTAGATACAACTGAGAAGCACACTAATCATAAAAATGTACGCCATTTGAAGTAAAGTGCATTAAAATAATTAGGGAAGATGGAAGGTAAACAAGCCAGATGAAAAAAAAAAAACAATTTGTTTTTTTTTGTGGTGATAGAATCTGGTTGGCCATTAAAATTGAATGATCGCTGTTTATCACATGACAGTCAGCAGGGATCACAAATCGACATATAGGTTATTCTGTGGCCTAGACAGCATCATTGAACACTCGATGACTGAACAATCAAAGAATGTTATAAGATTGAAAACTCCATGTGTATATTCAGTGTGAAGAGTTGAAAGAGTTGAAAACTTACTATAGATTTTTTTTTTTTTTTATAATTATTCAATGTCTTCTGTGAAAAGGGAAATAAATTAAAATTTACATTGTTTATTGACAAGGTTTTTCTTTTTGTGATGTGCATTTTAATATTACCACTTAAATGGTTAAACTGGCATAGACTATAATCAATTAATTACCCACTTTTGTTGAGAAAGTGCATATAATGCATTATATGCATGAGCTTGATTTGAGTTGAGTCAAAATGTTTCAGTACAATAGGCTACTTCATCCCTTCTTTCCTTCTGACATCTGGACATCAACACAATTTCTAAAGGAAACTAATTTGAAATTGTGAGCTGATTTAGAGAGGTACTGTTTACATTATTTTATTATATGTTTTTATTTTAGTGATGTGCATTTTATTACTGTACTTCTACTTACATTTATTTGTGATTAATATAAAATATACAAGTAAATAATTATATTTCTCACCAATGAACTAAAGCTGAATATGTTGAGAAAATGTCAAATATCAATTAAATGAATAAGATTGATGCATATTTTAGTTACAAGGTATCTGTACACCAGACTACCTCAACCATTCTTTTCATCTGATATCTGAACGTCAAAGCATCATGCCTGAAGTAAACGTTACCAATGTGAAGAATTTTTACATTCTGTGTTTTCCTGGACTTCCTCCGGATTATTACG
This sequence comes from Kryptopterus vitreolus, assembly GCA_030449085.1. Classification (NCBI taxonomy): domain Eukaryota; kingdom Metazoa; phylum Chordata; class Actinopteri; order Siluriformes; family Siluridae; genus Kryptopterus; species Kryptopterus vitreolus. The sequence continues at coordinate 13,767,662 of JACRUU010000026.1, forward strand.
GCCTTTTCTCTGCGGTTATGTTTTGTGTTTATTTATGCATATTATTGGGAAATGGAATATTTTTTGCATTGTATATAAAAGAAATAAGTCTTCAGAAACCTATGTATTTTATCATGCTAAATCTTGCTGTATCAGATGTATTGTTTAGTACCACAACTTTACCCAAGATGATTGCTAGATACTGGTTTGCAGACGCCTCTCTTTCATTTGCAGGCTGCTTCATTCAGATGCATTTTGTGCACTATTTTGCTTCGGTTAATGCTTTTATTCTAGCCATTATGGCATTTGATAGATATGTGGCAATCTGTTATCCCCTCAGATATGCTACTATTGTCAGAGAATCTACTATATTTGGTTTATGTTTATCATGCTGGCTGATTGTTGAACCCATAGTTGTTTACATGGTGTACAGGGCAACAACTCTAACTTATTGTTCTTCCAACAAAGTCACGCATTGCTACTGTGACCATGGTTTTGTCACAAGGCTTTCCTGCACTGACCGAACACCTAATGTATTTTCAGCTGTAGTTATAGCAATGGTTGTGTTGCTCACACCACTAGCATTTATTTTATTCTCTTACGGTGCTATTATTGTGACAGTGTTTCGAACTTCATCCACACGTGGACGCTTAAAAACACTCTCCACATGCAGTTCTCAGCTTTTTATCATCATCCTCTTTTTTTTACCTAGATGTTTAAATTATTTAGCAACCACCATAGGTATCAGTTACAGCATCGATGTACAAATAGTTCTGATTCTGTTGTATAGCCTGTTGCCCCCTATGATCAACCCTCTCATCTACTGTTTAAAAACAAAAGGAGCTAAAGAATGTTTAAAAAAACAGTTGCTCAAAAATAAATGCCTAGGGTATATACGGTGTATCTTAGAGTAGGCAGACTCTCTCAGTAATAAAAGTAAGCAGAAGTTCTGTAGAAATGTTAAATGTTTAAACAATTTCAGAATAATGTCCTTCACCATAAAATTGTAGACATAAAATTACAAATGTATCATCATTTACTTTACATAATATCATCAAAAGATATAAAGAGTCTAAGAAATCTTCATGAAAAATTAATTACTAATTTTGTAAGAATGTGATCAGGGGATCCTTTATAGTGGTAAATATGAACCTGTCCCAACTTTTATTTGTGTTTCTCACAAAAGCAGGCACAGTTTACACGTTTTGTATGTATTCATATATACTGATATGTTCTATTGCGAATAAAATATAGCTTTGTAAGATTGCATTCTGTTTTTAATTATATGTGTTTCCTGTTTTGTTTTGTTTTTTTTTTTTTACCATGAGTTTGTACACCATTGTACAAAGTGGTGATTAAACACAAACTCATGGCATTTTGTGATTACAGTCACTAAATATAATCTACTGTTTACTGTCCATGGACCCAAATGTCCCTATTTTTGTGTCTTACAGCATGACTACTGTATCTCCTTTGTTTATCTCCTTAATTAATTGGGAGAATATACAGTATTTACTGTGTTTTGACTGGTTTATACTAGTGAGTTGCTTAGAGAATAAAGGGCAATAAAAACAAGGATAAAATCTCTTGCTTGAATGGGTAATAGGGCTTGAAGATTAAAAACTCAATAACAGATGAGCAAAAAACAATACATCGTCTGTCGTACCCAGGGGCAGAAAGAAAAATGTGGTGGAGGCCCCAAAAATACTTCCCATTGAAATGCATTATATTAAAAAGTTGTCATAAGTCAAAGTAAAAAGAGGGAAATTCATTTCCATGAACATAAATCTATAGATTACATTTCATGACTATATGAAAAACATTTTAAAACATAGTTCACTTTAGAAGTGCATTCATCTTCTAATGAGTGGTTTCATTAGTTGCAGTGGTGGCTCAATGGTCCAGAGAGCTAATTAAACACTAATGGGTTCCAAGGTAATAGTATTGAGCTTTGTATTAGAATATATTGCCCTGGACCATATATTAGTGAAATATCACCAATAACTCACAACTGTCCCTTGTCACACTTGATTAGTAATTTTATTTTTTTAGAGTCCTTTTTGAAGTAACAACGAACTATAAAAACATGGAAACATCATTTCTTGTTCATGTAGTGCAGAATATGAGTGTTCTGACTTAGAGATTCTTTTCAGACTTTTATCATAATATCGAAATAAAAACTGTGCAGATGATAGAGACAAATTAGAAAAGCTTTCAGTGGGGTACTTTTTTTTCTCAATTCTTATGTTTCTGAGAATTCAATATATTATTTAAGTAATAAAAATAATAAAAGTATGTGAAGTGGGTCACTGGTGGAAAATTAACAGACTTTACTTTAATATACAAATTATAATCCATCTACAAAGGGGAATTCAAGGTGGCTTTAAAATTATAACTGTGTGTCACATGATAAAGTCAGCAGGGACCATGGATGGACATAAAGTAAGATTGTTCCATGGGTTGACAGCATCATCTACTGTAACACCCTGAAGGAGGTACGAAGAACTCCATGTGTGTATTCAATGTAAAGAGTTGAAAGAACATCAGGAAAGACATAGAGTACTTAATCTTTTGAAGGTATTAAGCTCCAGAATGTATATTAAACTGTGAACTCATTTGGAGAGGTAACATTTACACTGTTTTTATTAGAGATGTGTATTTTTGAAATATTGCCTGTAAGATGTGGGTTCTGATATAGTCCATTTATGCATAAAACAAAGTACAAATAATTTATTTTATCTCTCATGAATTAGCTAAAGCTGAATATATTTAGAAAGCATGTAACATGTAGAAGCTTTATACACCTTTGAGTTTAGTTAAAATATTTGTGTACATTAGGCTACCTCAACCCTTCTTTCCTCTGAACTCTGAACATCAACACATCATGCCTGAAGGAAACATTACCAGTGTGAAGAATTTTTATATTCTGTGTTTTCCTGGACTTTCCCCTGATTATTATGCCCTTGCCGCAGCGATTATGTTTTGTGTTTATGTTTGCACATTAATGGGAAATGGATTTTTTTTCACTTTGTACATAAAAGAAAAAAGTCTTCAGAAACCCATGTATTTCATCATGCTAAATCTTGCTGTATCAGATGTACTGTTTAGTACCACAACTTTACCCAAGATAATTGTTAGATACTGGTTTGGAGACGGTTTAATTTCATATTCAGGCTGCTTTATTCAGATGCATTTTGTGCATTATTTTGGTGCTGTTAATGCATTTATTCTTGCCATCATGGCATTTGATAGATATGTGGCAATCTGTTATCCCTTTAGATATGCTACTGTTATCAAAGAATCCACTATCTTGGGTTTATGCTTAGCATGTTGGCTTGTACCTGAACCAACAACTTTGAATTCGACTATCAGGGCAGCCACCTTTTCTTACTGTGCGTCAAACAAAATCACACAATGCTACTGTGACTATCCATTTGTCACAAAGCTGTCATGCACTGATAGACTACCCTATGTAGTTACAGCTGTAGCTTCAGCAATGGTTATGTTGCTCACACCACTAGCATTTATTTTGTTTTCTTATGGTGCTATTATTGTGACCGTGTTTCGAACTTTATCCACACGTGGACGCTTAAAAACCCTCTCCACATGCAGTTCTCAGCTTTTTATTATCACCCTCTATTTTTTTCCAAGATGTTTAAATTATTTAGGGGGCACTTTAGGTATCATTTATAACATTGATGTACAAATATTTCTGATTCTTTCGTATAGCCTGTTGCCTCCTATGATTAACCCTCTCATCTACTGTTTAAGGACAAAAGAAGCCAAGGAATGCTTAAAAAAACATTTAAAACGATCATACTTTTTCCACTTTTTGGAAATAAAGGTACATGTTTCTACTATTCATAAATAAACGATTTAATACAGAAAATATTTCTTCCACAGCGATGTAACAGGATCATTGCAAGTTATCACAGATGCTTGACTGCAGTTGTTGCTGCTAATGGTAGCCCAACCAGTTATTAGGTTTAGGGGGCAAACATTTTTTGCACACAGGACTATGTACTTTTGGATTTTGTTTTCCCTTAATAATGAAAACCTCCATTTAAAAACTGCATTCTGTATTTACTCATGGTGTCTTTCTCTAATATCTGAATTTGTTTGATCCGAAACAATATGACAAACAAGCAAAAAAAAATTCAGGAAATAAGGAAACGGGCAAATATATTTTCCATCAACTGTATGTAGTTTCCCTATGAAAAGGAAAAATTTAATTCAAATAAATTATTGAAATAATAATTTTATAGTTGTGTAATGGCACTCAATGTATTCATGTAATTTAATGTATAATTTGAACATTACAATTACACTGAGATGTTCAGTGTGAAAACTCGAGTCATTACTAAACAATGTGAAGTACATTATTGGATTGTCCAAGAATACAATTAAGGACAAGTGCAAGATAACAAGACCACAGGAAAAGAGAATAATCTGTCTACAGGGACAAATTGAGTTGCCTTGAAAATGGTATTCTAATGTTATTATAACTGCATATCACATGATAAAGTCAGCAGGGATCATGGATGAACATAAAGTGAGATTATTCCATGGACTGAATACATCATCTTACACACTCAACTAGGTATGAAGACTGACTAAAGAAAGAATTTATTTTTTTTCATATAATTTTTTACATTTTTAAGCTCAATGATTAAGTTAATATTTCATACAAAACCTGGAGATCCATTTTGAAAGGTAAAATTTATGTTTATTTTTTCATTTCTGTTTAAAAATGTGTATTTTAATATTACAACTATATATATATATATATATATATATATATATATATATATATATATATATATATATATATATATATATATATATATTCCATTCCATTATGGTGACGGTCGATGTTAAAGATATCAGTGAAGACATCCGCCAGCTGTTTTATGCACATTCCCTGAGCACTCTGCCAAGATCTGGTCCAGCATACTTCAGTGGGTTGACTCTGCCTAGAGTCTTGCTCACTTCAGCCATGGATAGTCAGAGGACATGGGCGTTGGCAGGAGTTGTGGTCTTCCTTACCGCCACATTGTTCTGTGCCTAAAACCAGAACAAAGCTATGGATTCTCTTGGCATGTGCATGCTTCATTTTTCTTCATGGCTCAGGACAGTTTGACCCTTGCTATTCTTATAGCTGGTTTGCAACCTGATCTGAAGGTGGAGTCTCTGGATTTTAGCATGCACGCACCTTTGCAGTCATCCACGGTTTCTGGTTGGAGGGTATAGTGATTGTCATGGAGATGGTCAAGTCATAGATGCCCTTTCTTATGGTCATTGATGGAAGTTGATGGAATCACCATTGGTTGCAGCCTCACTAATAATATACCAGTCAGTGCATGAAGAGCCAAGATGGCTCCTTCTGGCCAGGTTTTTACCCATTTCAGAATTGGTTTGGAGCATCTGATGAGCGGCCTATATTCTGGAATTAGCATAACAGAGATGTGGTCATAACAATATCCAAGGTAGAGGCTTGGCTCCACATGGTACACGGCAGGGATGTTTACGTAAACAAGATCCATCGGGTTTCCTCTGAAGGAGAATGTCTGGCCATCTTTTCATGACATTAAACTGAAGAAAACTTCGGTTCTGCAGAAGGACAATGATCCAAAACACACCTTGCAAATCCACTGTTGAATGGCTGTAGATAAATAGCTGTAAAAACAAAATGAAGACTTTGTTGACTTTGGCCTAGCCAAAGTGCTGACCTGAATCCTATTGAAATGCTATTGCCTGAACTTAAAAATGTGGTTCATGCTCAAAAACCATCCAATGTGGCTGAATTACAACAATTCTGCAAAGATGAATCGACCAAAATTCCTCCACAGCGCAAACACTGGATTGCAGTTGTTGCTGGTAAGGGTAGCCCAACCAATTATTAGGTTTAGGGGGCAAACATCTTTTCACAAGGGACAATGTAGTTTTGGATTTTGTTTTCCCTTTATAACAAAAACCTTCATTTAAAAACTGCATTTTGCATTTATACATGTTATCTTTGACTAACATCTAAATCTGTTTGATGATGTGAAAAATTCTAGTTTGACAAACATGCAAAAAAATAGGAAAAATAAATAAATGATTGAATTAATAATTTTATATTGGTGTAAGACCTCAGACAAAAAGCATAATCTGTCTCCAGGGACAAAAGTGAGTTGCCTTTAAAGTATTATTTCTTTTATAACTGCATATCACATGGTAAAGTCAGCAGGGATCCTGGATGAACAGAAAGTGAGATTATTCCATGGACTGACTGCATCATCTTACACTCTGAACGAGGTATGAAGACTGAAATATCCATGTCTGTGTTCTGCGTAAAGAGTTGCCCGTAGTGACTAAAGAAATTGTTTTTAATCATTTTTACATTGTTAAGCTCCATAATTAACACAAACATTAGGGTAATTTATGCCATTTCATTACATGCTTAAGCTTAATGCACATTGGTGTGTTTCTGTACCCTAGGCTACCTAAACCATTCTTTCCCTCTGACATCTGATAATCAGCGCATCATGCCTGAAGGAAACGTTACCAATGTGAAGAATTTTAACATTCTGTGTTTTCCTGGACTTTCCCCTGATTATTATGGCTTTGTCTCTGCAGTTATGTTTTTTGTTTATATGTGCACAATAATGGGAAATGGAATATATTTTTTTCATTGTATGCTAAAGAAAAAAGTCTTCAGAAATCCATGTATTTTATCATGTTAAATCTTGCTGTATCAGATGTAATGTTTAGTACCACAACTTTACCCAAAATGATTGCTAGATACTGGTTTGGAAACGGCTCCATTTCATTTGCAGGCTGCTTTATTCAGATGCATTTTGTGCACTATTTTGCAGTAGTTAATGATTTTATTCTAGTCATCATGGCATTTGATAGATATGTGGCAATCTGTAATCCTCTCAGATATGCTACTATTATCAATGAATCCAATATTTTGAGTTTATGTTTAGCATGCTGGCTGATTGTTGAACCCCCAGTCATTGTTACAGTCTACAGAGCAACCACTCTTTCTTATTGTGCATCTAACAAAATCACACAATGTTTTTGTGACCATACATTTATCACAAGGCTTTCATGCACTGACAGAGCGCCTATTGTATTTTCAGCTGTAGTAATAGCAATGGTTATGTTGCTCATCCCACTAAAATTTATTTTATTCTCTTATGGTGCTATTATTGTGACAGTGTTTCAAACCTCTTCCACACAAGGACGCTTAAAAACTCTCTCCACATGCACTGATGTACTGATTGTTCTATCAAAATTCATGCTTACATACATTTTATCCAAAATTACAGCGTAAGTACAAAAAATTAAATAATCACTGTCACTGTGAGACATTAACTCAAATTGAATCCATAAATGAACTCATCTATGGATCTCTTATGATATGGGTGTGCATTACAACCTATGGAAAGGGGAAGATTCCTATAAATGTTATAAACATTAAAGTTATAAACAGTTACACACAGAACAACATTTGCTTCCATAAAAATGAATAGGGAAGGCCTTGTAAATTTCATCTAATCTTTCATCTTGCTATATATCCTGTGTTACATCTGTTGTGTATTTGAGGACATCGAAAACACTGATTCAGAGTCATTTTATCTCAGTAGCCTAGTTCCTGAGATTATTTCTTGCTATCCTGCCTGCTCAGAGAAATGAGATAACGTTTTTCCAGAGTCTTAGTGCTGCCTAAAGCAACAGAGTTGCATGTGTAAACAGTGTAAACAGGAATTTAATAAATATGCTACAGACGACTAAGACAGTTGTAAAGAACTGCTTAGGAATGGAAACATCATGTGTCTCAATTTATTGTCCATGTCGTGTAGCATATGAGTGTTCTGACTAACAAAGTTCCAAATGCTATCATAGTATGAATTCATCATGAGTAAGAACATCCCCTAAAAATTTAATAAATAAATAAATTGCACAATGGTGTAATGTTATTCTTAATTCATATGTTTCATCAAATATAATATGTAATTTGATTACTAAAATTATGCTACAGATGACTAAGGATCCCACTGTGTACATACTAGTCATAATAAAAATATGTGAAGTAGGTAATTGCAGTGGTAGTCCATGAAAATACATTGTATAGTGAAAATTAACAGACTAGATACACCAAGTATAACAGGGAAGAAATTTGGTTGACATTAATATTCTATTCCTATTATAATTGTGTATCACATGGTAAAGTCAGCAGGGATCATGGATGGACATAAAGTGAGATTATACCATGAGCTGCATTATAGAAAACCTGAAGGCGGTATAAAGACTGAAATCTCCATGTGTATTTTAGTCTGAAGAATTGAAAGTACTCACTTTAATGGTTAAAGGTCTTCAGCTACATAATTGACTCAACAATTTTGAACTAATTTGGAGAGGTAAAATTTTAATTGTTTTATTTAGTTATTTTTTTTAAATGTGCATTTTAATATTGTTACTATGAACTTAATGCTGAAGTATTCTATACTCAATTCATTTGTTATTAATTTTCTAAACACATTATAGTTAAATTTAATGAGAAAGTGTTACTGAGAAACTCGATGCACATTTGGGTTTAGTCAAAATATTTCTGCTCTCTAGGCTACATCATCCCTTCTATCCATCCGATATTTTATAATCAACACATCATGCCTGAAGGAAACATTACCAGTGTGAAGACTTTTAACCTTCTGTGTTTTCCTGGACTTTCCCCTGATTATTACGGCCTTGTATCAGTGGTTATGTTTTGTGTTTATATGTGCACATTAATGGGAAATGGAATATTTTTTGCATTGTTTATAAAAGAAAAAAGTCTTCAGAAACCCATGTATTTTATCATGTTAAATCTTGCTGTATCAGATGTATTGTTTAGTAGCACAACTTTACCCAAGATGATTGCTAGATACTGGTTTGCTGACAGTTCCATTTCATTTGCAAGCTGCTTTATTCAGATGCATTTTGTGCACTATTTTGCTTCAGTAAATGCTTTTATTCTAGCCGTCATGGCATTTGATAGATTTGTTGCAATCTGTAATCCTTTAAGATATGCTACTATCATCAACGAATCAACTATTTTGAGTTTATGTTTAGCATGCTGGCTGATTGCTGAACCCACAACCTTTGCTACAATCTACAGAGCTACCACTCTTTCTTATTGTGCGTCTAACAAAATCACACAATGTTTTTGTGACTATACATTTGTCACAAGGCTTTCATGCACTGACAGAACACCCTATGTATTTTCAGCTGTAGTTATAGCAATGGTTATGTTGCTCACACCACTAGCATTTATTTTATTCTCTTATGGTGTTATTATTGTGACAGTGTTTCAAACCTCGTCCACACGTGGACGCTTAAAAACTCTCTCCACATGCAGTTCTCAGCTTTTCATCATCATCCTCTATTTTTTACCAAGATGTTTAAATTATTTAGCAGGCTCTGTAGGTATCACTTACAATATTGATGTACAAATATTAATGATTCTGTTGTATAGCCTGTTACCTCCTATGATCAACCCACTCATCTACTGTTTAAAAACAAAAGAAGCTAAAGAATGCTTAAAAAAACATTTTAAAATATTGTTGTTTTCCCATTTTTTGGAAATCAAGGTACAGGTTTCTACTCTTTCTAAATGATTTTTAATGCGTTCAAAAAGAAATTTTAAAAGGGGTGCATTATTGCCTATGAAAGGAGAAGATTCCAATTCTGGGAAAACATGATCGATGTTGAAAGGTATGAATAGTTAAGATGTCCATAAGATGTCTTAATTAAGGAGGGCCTTCTACTTTTCTGCTAGACAATAATAAACCACATATTGCATCTATTACAGCAGCATGGCTTCATAGTAGAAGGGTCTACATGCTGAACTGGCTTAAGAGAAGGTTGAACACATTTCGAACAGTATATAATATAATATTTGTCCCAGGACTGTTGAATAGGTCGAATCCTATATTGGTAATTATCCTCACCTCAAACTCCAGCAACTTGTCTCCCCACTTTTCAGATGATTTGTTAAAATATATTGGATGCTCTACAGTGGTATACATTGCATTGTCCCTACCTTTTTGAGCCATCTCTTGGTCATTAATTCAAACTTACAGTTTTTTTATTTAAAATGCTGTATTTCATAAATGTAAACATTTTATACATTTTCTGTGTTGTAAATAAAATATAGCTTTATGAATCCTAAAATAATTGTACCATTTTTATTCATTTTTTGTCCCTCTTTGTCCCTCTGTGTTTATATCATTATTTATTATATATCGATATATATATATATATATATATATATATATATATATATATATATATATATATATAGTATATATATATGTATATATATATATATATATATATATATCTATATATATCTATATATCTATATATATATATATATATATATATATATATAGTTATTTGTTACAAAAACCAAAAGAGCAAGCACAAAGGTGACAAAAAAATGTTCAATCATTACTTGGGGCGTCTATCTTCCAAAGACATTCTAATTAAAATTGCTATTATAATATCAAAAAACTAACACCCAAGCATATTCTCATCATAAAAAGTTAAAATTCAAAAGATATATATATATATATATATATATATATATATATATATATATATATATATATATATATATATATATATATCTATAGTATATATATATATATATACATACATCCGTCTTCTACCGCTTATCCGGGACGGGGTACAGTCTAAGCAGAGATGCCCAGACTTCCCTCTCTCCAGCCACTTCCTCCATCTCCCCCCAGGGACACCAAGGCGTTTCCAGTACAGTCGAGAGACATAGTCCCTCCAACCTGTTCCGGGTCAACCTCATTGGCAAAACAGCAGAGATGAGATCCTGTGGTCCCCAAACCAGACTCCCTCCAGCCCCAGCCCCTGGCTGCTCCTTAGAAATTCTGTCCATAAAAATAATGAACAGAACCGGTGACAAAGGGTCAGCCTTGCCGGAGTCCAACATGCACCGGAAACAGGTCTGACTTACTACCGGCAATGCGAACCAAACTCCTTGCTCCGTGCATACAGGGACCTAGCAGCCCTCAACAGAGGGCTATGGACCTCATACTCTCAGAGCACCCCCCACAGAGTGCAGCGAGGGACATGCCTTCTCCAAATCCACAAAGTACATGTGGAAAGGTTGGGAAAACTCCCATGATCCCTAGATCACTCTGTAGAGGGTATAGAGATGGTCCAGTGTTCCATGACCAGGTTGAAAACCGCATTGTTCCTCCTGAATCCAGGGTTCTACTAAAGGCCGAATTCTCCTCTCCAGTACCTGGCATGACTTTCCCAGGAAGGCTGAAGAGTGTGATCTTCAATAGTTGGAGCACACCCTCCGGTCCACCTTCCTTAAAAAGATGAACCACCACCGCGGTCTGCCAGTCCAGAGGCACTGTCCCCAGCTGCCACGCGATATTGCAGATATTGAAGACAGCCCCACAACATCCAGAGACTTCAGTTACTCAGGGCAGATCTCACCCACCCCCGTTGCTCTGCAACTGAGAAGCTTCTCAACTGACTCGGTGACATCTTGGGTGATGGATGATGCCACCTCTGAGCCCATGGCCTCTGCTTCCTCATCGGAAGGCATGATTCCGGGGTTGAGGAGATCCTCAAAGTATTCCTTCCACCATCCGATTATATCCCCAGTTGAAGTCAACAGGTCCCCACTTCCACTGTAGACAGTTTTATCAGGGAACTGCTTCCCCCTCCTGATATGCCGGACGGTTTGCCAGAACCTCTTTGAGACCAACCGATAGTCCCTCTCCATGGCCTCTCTGAACTCCTCCCATACCCGAGATTTTGCCTCAAGAACCAGCTGGGCCGCAGCACGGTTGGCCTGATGGTACCCATCAGCTGCCTCAGGGGTCCCAAGAGCCAACCAGACCCGAAATTACGTCTTCTTCAGCTTCACTGCATCTCTTACATGCAGAGAATGTCAATGTCTCCAACCTCACTCGGAATCTGGGTAAAGCTCTGCGGGAGGTGGGAGTTAAAGGTATCTCTGACAGGGGATTCTTCTAGGCATTCCCAGCAAACCCTCACAATACGTTTCGGTCTGACGAGTCTGTCCAGCTTCCTTCCCCGCCATCAGATCCAACTCACCACCAGGTGGTGATAGGTTGACCGCTCCGCCCCTCTCTTACCCCCGAGTGTCCAAAACGCATGGGCGGAGGTCAGATGAAACATCCATGAGGTCTATCATCAAGGGGGACTGGACAATCCGGATTGGTGGCGTGAAATTTGGTAGGGAGGGTCCCTCAGTAGGGGCCAGAAGGTTATCCTGAGGGAAGCAGACCTGTTCGTTTGGGACCGTAACCCTCCCAGTCCACTAAGTACTCCCAGCTGCCCCTGCAATGCCTAGAGTTCAGAAGTTCCTCGACTTTGTAAATGGGGCCTTCTTCTTAGATAAGTGGTTCAAAATGAGTGCTTCAGCTCTCCTGTGATCCGATTGAACTTTGTGTTGGTGAACGGCCGCATGGATTTGCCGATGAGCTCCCAACCATACTCCCTTACTTTCCAAGAGCCAGTGGTCCACGGCTGGTATGTTGGAGGGTTCTCTTGACCAGGGGAATATAGGAGGCTGGTAACAGAGTATACACTGGAATGGGATGAGACCGGGAGACAAACTGCGAGCCCCGATTAGAGACGATCTCTTCCGTAAATCCAAAGTTGCAAAACACCTGATCAAATAGAAGTTCAGGATTCTGGAAGTCCGTGGGGAGGCCTTTGAGGGGAAATACTTGGCAGAACTTGGAGAATCGGTCAATTATCACAAGGGTACATGGTGTGTACTCCTAGGTGTGGCCATGGGTGGTCGTAACCTGGAGTGGGACCAGTTTACCAGATGGGAATTCTCAGGAAGTCTTAGCAATGTCACACTCCCTGCAGCCCTTGAGAAAGCATTGCACCTGTCTGTCCATCCACGGCCACCAGTAGCGGTTTTGCTGTAGACCTGGTGGGCACTCTGGAGTTGGCCTCCCTGTGGCGCCCACTCAGTGGGGTTAACGAACACCTTGGCCAGCAGGTTGTTCTCTAGAGCAAACGAATCTTCCTCAGCCGTGTAGCTTCCAGCGAGTCTATTCAGTGCCCTTTAATCGCTGAGAACAGAGGGTTTCTGCTGAGAAACTATTGTGTTTATAATGCTGAACAGAAGCCTATGAGCAGCATTCAAACATATGTCCTTATTGTTGTGCTCTGAACATTTGTGAACATGTGTGAACATGTTCCTCATGCATCAGGTCCTTCTGCCGCACCTGGCCAAGGCAAGTCTCAATTGATTCTGTGGGGTTTGCAGATCTATCTGGTTGAGCAAATGGAGATGGGCTTGCCCCTTTCGCCTTCCTCACCTGTCAAAGCATGCCTCTTGGGGGTTAATTTTCGCAAGGAGGAGCACCTGCTTTTCCCGTCTCTTCCTCTGGTGAGGTTAAAGTGGAACCTCCTGTTCTGATAGGGTCTGCATCTCTCTAGTTTGAGGATCTTTTGGAGGTAGTCACTAGTGCAGTGGCCAAGTTAAAAGTTGCGTGGTCACCAGATACGCAGGCCCCTCAGTCCCAGAGCAAACTGGATGAGCGATACCTGTTTCACCGATAGCCAGAGACAAAGATGTCCAGGTCCAGAGTGGACCTATATTTGGAATGCCTCTTTTCAACAGTCTAATGTCAAAGGGTTAAAAAAGAATGGATATGGGAATCTATTTCAGAAGGGGGGACATCCTTGAACTCCTTAAGGTCACTGATCTGTTCCTCAGGGCAACCAAAGAAATGGCTATGGCTCTGGGATGGTCATTGGCAGCCCTGGTTTCGTATGAAAGACACCTGTGGCTCATCTTGTCCAACCTGAAGGAAAGAGACAGGGAATTCCTCTTAGATGCTCCTATTGTCATATTGGGTCTGTTTAGTGATGCAGTTTCTGTGGTCTTTGACAGATTCCAGGAGGCCACAAAACAATCAGTGGCTTTCCAGAGGTTACTCCTGTACTGCCACCAAATCAGTGGGCAGAGCATTAATTCTGGTTCTCTGTTTCCCTTTCATGTCTGGAATTCATTCCTTGCATGGCCAGTGCCATCCTGTGCCCTGGGTGCATTCCAAATGTATCCTCTGTCACCCCTCACGCTGTAAAGATACAGGTGCTCTGAGCTGTTCCTTTCCAGACTCCTGACCAGGAGAGACCCAACCTGGTGTGCCTGTACAAGGACCCTTACATACATCGGATGGCCTAATGGATAAAGTTGTCTAGCTCTGCGTGCTGTGGTCTGGATAAAAAAGGCCAACAAGCAGTCCCTTAGGAGATTGATTGTAGATGAAATTTGCTCTGTATATGGGTCCTCTGATCTACTCACACCATTTAGGGACAGAGCATATTTGAGCATGGTGGCCTCTATGGGCCTCTTTTCTGGAGTTTCCCTACAGTGATGTTCTTCCATTCTTGAAGTGAGCATGCCACTCAAAATATCCTTTTGACTTATTGCAGAATTAATGTAAACTTGCCAAATCATGTCATCTGTGTATCAGATTTGCACTATTACAACCAGAACTTTACAACTTGATGTCCATGATGTAAATCCCTGATATGACAATGTCAGAATAGCACTAGTTGCATGGTTCCTGTTGTACACATGACAATGTCAGTCTGGCACACTGACTTATGAAGCTCGGTAACTACCCATACAGCCTTGTGCTGCTGAATTGGCTGACAGATCTTTCACCACGTGAAAATATTTACCACAATATGAAATGGAAATATTACAAATTATACATATTACCCTGGATTTTGGAGCAGGTAGAAAAATACCTGTTCTCCCAATAATCCAGCAATTGGTCTACAAGGTTGACAGGTATATACAGACTGTTGTTAAAAAAAAGGAGCTGGTAAACGTTAATCTGTCCCTGCTTGTTTGAGTGAAATCTTAAAATACCCTATACTGTTTTCCTTTAAAATGTGATACGGTATCTTCTTTGTGGTAAGACAGTTGTAAAGAACTGCTTATGGATGGAAAATCAAGTGTTTCAATACTTATTGTATATGTAGTGTAGCATAACATATGTTCTGATTAATAAAGTTCTAACTGCTGTCATAATATGACTTCATCATGATTAAGAACTAAAATGTAATAAATAAATAAATAAATAAATTGCACAGTGGTGTAATGTCATTATTAATTCGTATGTTTCATCAAATGCAATATGTAATTTGAGTATTAAAATTATGCTAACAGATGAAAGTATATGAAAACATTAACGGACTGGAAAATTAACAGACTAGATACACCAAGTATGACAGGGAAGAAATCTGGTTGCCATTAAGATTCTATTCCTATTATAATTGTGTATCACATGATAAAGTCAGCAGGGATCATGGATGGACATAAAGTGAGATTATACCATGAGCTGCATTATAGAAAACCCCGAAGGCGGTATAAAGACTGAAATCTCCATGTGTATTTTAGTCTGAAGAATGGAACATAATCACTAAAGTACTCACTTTAATTGATAAAGGTCTTCAGCTACATAATTTACTCAACAATTTTGAACTAATTTGGAGAGGTAACATTTTAATTGTTTTATTGAGCTTTTAAATGTGCATTTTAATATTGCTACTATAAAGTTAATTTTGGTGTATTCTATACTGAATTCATTCGTTATTAATTTTCTATACACATTATAATTAAATTTACTGAGAAAATGTTTATGATGCATTGCATGCAGAAACTCAATGCACATTTGGGTTTAGTCAAAATATTTCTACACTCTAGGCTACATCATCCCTCCTATCCATCTGATATC
This sequence comes from Kryptopterus vitreolus, assembly GCA_030449085.1. Lineage (NCBI taxonomy): Eukaryota > Metazoa > Chordata > Actinopteri > Siluriformes > Siluridae > Kryptopterus > Kryptopterus vitreolus. Next base: position 13,783,459 of record JACRUU010000026.1, read on the forward strand.
TTATAATCAACACATCATGCCTGAAGGAAACGTTACCAGTGTGAAGACTTTTAACCTTCTGTGTTTTCCTGGACTTCCCCCTGATTATTATGGCCTTGTATCAGCAGTTATGTGTTTTGTTTATATATGCACATTAATGGGAAATGGAATATTTTTTGCATTGGTTATAAAAGAAAAAAGTCTTCAGAAACCCATGTATTTTATCATGTTAAATCTTGCTGTATCAGATGTAATGTTTAGTACCACAGCTTTACCCAGGATGATTGCTAGATACTGGTTTGGAGACGGCTCCATTTCATTTGCAGGCTGCTTTATTCAGATGCATTTTGTGCACTATTTTGCTTCAATTAATTCTTTTACTCTAGTCATCATGGCATTTGATAGATATGTGGCAATCTGTAATCCTCTCAGATATGCTACTATCATTAACAAATACACTATTTTGAGTTCATGTTTATCATGCTGGCTGATTGTTGAACCCCCAGTAATTGTTACAATCTACAGAGCTACCACTCTTTCATATTGTGCATCTAACAAAATAACACAATGTTTTTGTGACCATACATTTGTCACGAGGCTTTCATGCACTGACAGAACACCCTATGTATTTTCAGCTGTAGTTATAGCAATGGTTATGTTGCTCGCACCACTAACATTAGTTTTATTCTCTTATGGTGCTATTATTGGTACAGTGTTTCGAACTTCATCCACACGTGGACGCTTAAAAACTCTCTCCACATGCAGTTCTCAGCTTTTCATCATCGCCCTCTATTTTTTACCAAGATGTTTAAATTATTTAGCAGGCTCTGTAGGTATCACTTACAATATTGATGTACAAATATTAATTATTTTGTTGTATAGCCTGTTTCCGCCTATGATCAACCCACTCATCTACTGTTTAAAAACAAAAGACGCTAAGGATTGCTTAAAAAAACATTTTAAAATATTGTTGTTTTCTCATTTTTTGGAAATCAAGGTACAGGTTTCTACTCTTTCTAAATGATTTATTTACTACAATCAAGAATAATCTAAAAGGAATTTTAAAGGAAAGGGGTACATTATTCCCTATAAAAGGAGAAGTTATGAAAGTTAGATGTTGAAAGTTATGAATAGTTAAGATGTGCATAAGATGTCTTAATTAAGGAGGGCCTTCTACATTTCAGCTAGACAATAATAAAACCACATATTAAATCTATTAACAGCATCATGGCTTTTTAATAAAAGGGTCTACATTCTGAGCTGGCTTAACGGATGGGACGCCACCAGTTGAACACAATTTGGAACAATATATAGTACAATATATGACTGTTGAATCGGTCGAATCCTGTGTTGGTAATTATCAGCTCATCAAACTCCAGCATCTGCTCCAGGTTTCAGATGTAGAAATGCCTTTGTTAAAATATATTGGATGCTCTACAGTGGTATATATGGCATTGTTTTTTTACTTTTTACCTACTTTTTTGTGTCATCTCTTGGTTATTAATTGTTGTTTATTTAAAATGTTATATTTATCAATTATATTTATATTATATTTATCAATTTAAACATTTTATATATTTTATGTGTTGTAAATAAAATATAGGTTTATGAAATGTTAAAATAATTGCACTGTTTTTGTTCATGTTGTACTCATGATTCATGATGTCTTTGTAGTGAGGACTTTGTAGTGGTCTAGTCAAAGTACTGACCTGAATCCTATTGAGGTAACTTTTTAGAAAGGTGATGACATGACCATTAAAAGGCAGTTCATGCTAGAAAACCACCCAGTGTGGCTTAGTTACAACAATTCTGGAAAGATGAGTGCAGAAAAATTCCTCCACAGTGCTGTAACAGAGTCATTGCAAGTGATCACAAACGCTTGATTGCAGTTGTTGCAGCTAAAGGTGGCCCAACCAGTTATTAAGCTTAGGAAGCAAACACTTTTTCTACACTGGACCAAAAACTAAAACCATTATTTAAAAACTGTGCTTTGTATTTATTCATGTTATCCTTGATTAATATTGAAATTTGTTTGATTATATGAAAAATTCTAGTGTGGCAAACTTGCAAAAAAAAAGGATATCAGGAAGGGGACAAACACTTTTTCACACTATTGTATGTAGTTTCCCTCTGAAAAGGAATATTAATAAATAATTAATAAATTAAGGTATAATTTGAGCATTAAAATTACACTGAAATGCCCAGTGCACACAACAAAGGACAAGTGCCTAATAACAAGACCACATGCAAAGAGCATAATCTGTCTCTATGGACAAAATTGAGTTAAATATTATTCATATTATAGCTGCATATCACATGATAAAGTCAGCAGGGATCATGGATGAACATAAAGTGAGATTATTCCATGGACTGACTGCATCATCTTATACACTCGAACAAGGTATGAAGACTGAAATGTCAGTGTGTGTGTTCTGTATAAAGAGTTGACAGTAGTGACAAAAAAAATGTAATTAGTTTTTACTTTCTTAAGCTCCATAATTCATACAATAATTGGTCATTCATTTTAAAAGGTAAAAACTTTATAGTTTTCTTTGTTGCATTTCTGTTTTAAAATGTGCATTTTAATATTACCACTATAATATCTATTTTCAGGCATATATATATATATATATATATATATATATATATATCTATATATATATATATATATATATATATATATATATATATATATATATATATACACAGACACATACACACACACACCCACACACACACACATTTGGGTTTTTTTATCCATCATGCCTGAAGGAGAAGGAAACGTTACCAATGTGAAGACTTTTTACCTTCTGTGTTTTCCTGGACTTTCCCCATATTATTATGGCCTTGTCTCTGCAGTTATGTTTTTTGTTTATATGTGCACAATAATGGGAAATGGAATATATTTTGCATTGTATGCTAAAGAAAAAAGTCTTCAGAAACCGATGTATTTTATCATGTTAAATCTTGCTGTATCAGATGTACTGTTTAGTACCACAACTTTACCCAAGATGATTGCTAGATACTGGTTTGGAGACGGCTCCATTTCATTTGTAGCCTGCTTTATTCAGATGCATTTTGTGCACTATTTTGCAATAGTTAATGCTTTCATTCTAGCCGTTATGGCATTTGATAGATATGTGGCAATCTGTTATCCCCTCAGATATGCTAATATTATCAAAGAATCTACTATTTTGGGTTTATGTTTAGCATGTTGGCTGCTAGCGAAACCCACTGTCTTTTATTTGACTATCAGGGCAGCCACTTTTTCTTACTGCGCTGGCAACAAAAGCACAAATTGCTATTGTGACTATACATTTCTCCCAAGGCTGTCATGCAGTGACAGAACACCCCATATAATAACAGCTGTAGTTTTAGCAATGTTGGTGTTGCTCACACCACTAGCATTTATTTTATTTTCATATAGTGCTATAATTGTGACAGTGTTTCGAACTTCATCCACACGTGGGCGCTTAAAAACTCTCTCCACATGCAGTTCTCAGCTTTTTATCATCGCCCTCTATTTTCTTCCAAGATGTTTAAATTATTTAGCAAACTCTGTGGGTATCACTTACAATATGGATGTACAAATATTAATCCTTCTGTTGTATAGCCTGTTGCCTCCTATGATCAACCCACTCATTTACTGTTTAAAAACGAAAGAAGCTAAGGAATGCTTAAAAAAACATTTAAAAAGACCATTCTTTTTACACTTTTTGGAAATAAAGGTACATGTTTCTACTCTTGATAAATGATTTATTCAAAACATTTAAACAAAAATATCATTACAAGAACAGTACAAAATTGTTTTTCCACTTTTTCAAAATCAACATGCATGTTTAAATACTTTCTAAATGATTTAGAAAATACATGTAAAAAAAAAAATGGAATAATTAAAAAAAAGATTCTGAGTCAAATAGGACAATTTTAATTTTTTTTTTATGTTTTGTTTTTTTTGGTGGGGGAGGGTTTCGATTTTGAGAGATTTACAGGTTTTATCTTTAACCTGCAAATATTATTTATTGATTGTTCTGTCAAATTTCATGCTTATGTAATTTTTTTCCAAAATTATAGTGTAAGCACAAAAAATAAAATAATCACTGTCACTGTGAGAAATCAAATCAAATTGAATCCATAAATGAACTCCTCTATGGATCTCTTATGGTATGGATGTGTATTACTACCTCTGGAAAGGGGAAGATTCCTGGAAATGTTGAAGTTATAAACAGTTATACACAGAGCAAATTTCATCTTGCGATATATCCCCGTATTTGAGGACATCAAAAACACTGAATCAGTGTGTAAGAGTTTGTGTGTATGTGTGTGTATGCATGTGTGAGTCAATTTAGATCAGTTCAGTTGTGTGTGGTGAGAAGACTGATGGCTTGAGGGAAAGAAATGTTGCACAGTCTGGTTGTGAGGGACCAAATGCCCGATCTGGGAAGTCCAGGTAAGTCCAGGATCCAGTTGCAGAGGTTTTCAGGCCCAGTAGGTTCAGCTTCTCAATCTCGTGCTGAGGAATGATTAAGTTTAATGCTGAACTAATGCTGAATATATATATATAATATAATATAATATAAAAAATAATTAATTTGGGAGAGACTTGGCGGAAATATGGCACATGTGAGGTTTCCCTGGATCAGGTCCGGCATCTGCCAAGGCAAAGCGGCAACTGATTTTGTGGGGGTTGCAGATGGATCTGGTTGAGAGAATGGATATGGGCTTGTTACTTTCTCCTTCCTCACCTGTCAAATTAGGGAAGTGGACAAGTTAAAAAGGTCCCTGGGCCACCTATATTTGGAATGCCTCTTTCCAACAGTCTAATATCAAAAGGCATGGATATTGGAAGATCCCCCGGGATGAAGATACACTTGCTGGCTATCTCTAAGCTAAGCTATGTACATTATCTGCTGTGGTGGGTAAGCGAGTCATGGGTGGATGGCCAATCTATTAAAAGACACAGTTCAGAAGGGGGGGAAATTACTCGTGACTATATCCATGAACTAATTAAGGCCACTGATATGTCCCTCAGAGCACCCAACGAAATGGCTATGGCTGTGGGACGGTCATTGGCAGCCCTGGTGTCGTATGAAAGACACCTGTGGCTCACCTTGTTCAACCTGGAGGAAAGAGACAGGGCATTCCTCTTAGATGCTCCTTTTGTCATGTTTGGTCTGTTCAGTGATGCGGCTTCTGTGATCGTTGACACATTCCCGGAGGCCACAAAACAATCAGCGGCTTTCCAGAGGTTTCTCCTGTGCTGCCACCAGAGGTTAATTAGTCTGCATGGCATCAGCCACGCACAAGCTCTGGGAATAGAGATGCCCAGAGATATAATGTTGCCACTTGCACCCCTCACCAGAATGTTAATGATCCAAGGGTCACCATAAGCAAGCTAAACATTATATCCCCTGATCAGGTGCAGCTGTTAGCTTCTGGTCTCTTTACCAAGGTCATTGACCCCATCCTCCACTCCTAGGCTCCCTCAACAAGGAGGCTATATGCCGCAACATGGTGGCTGTTCTCCCTGTGGTGTGGTTCACACCAATTGGACCCAGTCAACTGCCCAGTTGGTTCAGTGCTGGAGATCCTCCAAAAGCAGTTCTCCAAGTGGCTCAGCCCTTCTACTCTAAAGGTTTATGTGTCCGCCATGGTGGCATATCATGACCCCCCTAGACTCTACTTAGAGGAAAAAACGCTTAGTTACATGTTTTCTCCTTGGCACCCGGAGGCTGAGACCCTGGTGTGACCCAGACTGCCTGCATGGGACTTAGGTGTGGTGCTTGAGACCCTAACAAGGCCTTCTTTGAGCCATTGGTGGAAGTGACAGTCAAAACTGAGTGTTGGGGATCTTCAGGTTGTCTGTTTCCCCTTCCGTGAGGAATTCATCCTTTGCATGGCCAATGCCTTCCTGTGCTGAATGAAAGGATAAATAAAAAAGGGTCCCCTGCCAACAAGCAGTCCCTTATTTGATGGATTATAGATGCAATTTGCTCTGCATTTGGGTCTTCTGATCTACCTGCACAATTTGGGGACAGAGCATACTTGACCTGGAGCATGGTGGACTCTATGGCCCTCTCTTCTGGAGTTTCCCTACAGTGATGTTCTTCCATTCTTGAGTATGCCACTCAAAATCTCTTTTTGAGTTATTGCAGAATTGATGTAAACTTGCTGAATCATGTCAGATCTCTCTGTGGCAGATTTGCCTCAGTTTCAACCAGAATTTTAAAACTTGCCCATGATGAAAATCCTCCACATGACAATGTCAGAGTAGCACTAGTTGCATGTTCCCGCTGTACACATGACAATGTCAGTTTGGCACACTGACTTATGAAGGCATGCAGCCTTGTGCAGCATCTGTTGCTGTGTTACAAAACAAGTCTCACTTTTGATACTTCATTGTATTCCAGCACCATTGCTTTGTTGTAGTAGTGTCCTTTGTCTTACAGAATTGGCTTACAGATCTTTCACCGTGTGAATACATTTGGCACAATATGAAATGGAATTTTACAAAAAAGACACCAGGATGTGTGTGTGTGTGTGCGCCCTGCGATGGGTTGGTATTCCATCCAGGGTGTATCCTGCCTTAATGCCCATAGACGCCTGAGATAGGCACAGGCTCCCCGTGACCCGAGGAAGATCGGATAAAGCGGTAGAAGATGAATGAATGAATGAACACCAGGATGTTGTTCTCCCAAAAATCCAGGAATTGGTCTACTAGTTTGGCAGGTGTATAAAGACTGTTGTTAACAAAAAAAGAGCTACCTACTGGTAAATATTAATCTCCCTTAGCTTGTTTGAGTTGTTTTGTTGTTTGTTGACATTGAGTTGTTTGTTGACATTTTAAAACATAGACTCAGTCCCTGATATTTTGAGTTCCGCTGATTCCTGGTTTTGTGATCTTTTTTGGACTACTTCTGTTTTTGTGGATTACTTACAGTTTTTGTGCATTAATTCCAGTTTTTGTGGATTACTTCCTGTTTGGTGGATTACTTCCTGATTTGTGGATTATCTTTTGTTCTGTGGTTTAACCTGACTGTGTGTTCAATAAAGCTGCTTGAATCAACTAGCTCCATCTCACTCTGGTCATACCCAACCACACAGGCTCTAGATGTCTCTGTGAAATCGTACAGAATTACCAGCCAAACCTTGATCCCCCAGTGAGAGTCAGACTTCTGGATAACATGGACCCAGAGGCCACCTACAACACCAACAAGGACACTCTAGTTAAGGTATTTGTGCAACAGTTCTGTGAGTTGGTCAACCCGGTGTTGTTTAATGATTTGGTCCTGAAGAACATCTTATGGGGATCATTAAGTCCTTAAGGCAAGAAGGGCCGAGGGACCCTTGAGGCCTACCTGGATCTAGCCCTTGGGCAGAGTGGCTCTCGATTCATGGGAGTAGAGGCTGAGGAATCTACAAACCCCCAAAAAATTCTCAGAGGGGGACATCCTCTTACCTGAATGTCCATCTAAGTTGGATATCTTTCCACAGCTTCCCTCCAAGCTGGCAGCCAACCCTGCATCCAGGCCTGATTTTGAGCTTCCCCTCAAGATGACCACCAAGCCAAAGTCTGATACCCTTCCCAAGATGGCCACCAAGCCTAACACCGATTCTCTCTCCTGAGATGGCCTCCAAACCTATAGCACTTCCTGTACGTCGCCCTGGATAAGGGCGTCTGCTAGTACCGCAAATCTAAATGTAAATGTAAACTTATTCCTGTCCTGAGATGGCCACCAAGCCTCAACCCAAACCCAGGCTCATGATGGCCACCAGGTCACAGCTCCTGCTCAAGATGACGGTCTGCTGTCCCTACTTAAGATGGTTGCTGAGATGTTGCCAGTCTTAGCGGCGGCTCGCATTCCTTGTGTCTGGGCGGCCCTGCATTACTAGTGCGCCTATCTTCAATGACATTCTAATTCAAACTATTATTGTAATATGAATTGATCAAAATAACTGACACTCCAGAGTATTCTCCTAAATAAAAAGTCATGAATTCAAAATCAGAAGTTCAAATGTTAGTCGTACATTTTTTTTACGAAATAAATAAATAAATATATATATATATATAGCGGGGCACGGTGGCTTAGTGGTTAGCACGTTCGCATCGCACCGCCAGGGTCCGGGTTCAATTCCCGTCTCGGCCATGTGTGTGTGTGGAGTTTGCAGGTTCTCCCCAGTGCCTCAGGGGTTTTTTTTTCTCCACGGGTTCTCCGGTTTCCTCCCCTGGTCCAAAAACATGCACGGTAGGTTGATTGGCACCTTGGAAAATTGTCCCTAGTGTGTGTGAATGTGTGTGTGTGTGTGTGTGTGTGTGTGTGTGCCCTGCGATGGGTTGGCATTCCATCCAGGGTGTATCCTGCCTTAATGCCCATAGACGCCTGAGATAGGCACAGACTCCTCGTGACCCCAGGGAAGATCGGATATAGCGGTAGAAGATGAATGAATGAATGAATGAATATATATATATATATATATATATATATATATATATAATATATATATATATATATATATATATATATATGAATGAATAATAGCTCGTATATATAGTGTAGTAATGTAGAACTTTTGAGTTTTTTTTTTTAAAACACTTAAGTGGAACTTTATCTTTCTTAATTTAATGAATTATTGGAAATTATTGGGAATGTATATTGGGCCATATAGACTAGTATCTGTGTGTTATAACAGATTCATCATCTTTTCAAATATCTCTATTAATATAAATTCATCATAATATTTGATGCTGTATCGGTATCTCATACCAGTGTCACGGCAACATAGAATGCTTAGAAAATTATATTTATAAATATATAAAAAGATAAAAAGAAATACCGAAAAATACAAATAAAAAATATAATGGTATAAGGGGATAATGGGTTAAATTTAATTTAACTGCGGAAAGGAGAAGAGAAGAGAAAAAAAAGAGTATAATATGTCTACAGGGACAAAATCAGGTTGCCATTAAAATTTAATTCCTATTATAATGGTGTATCACATGATACATTCAGCAGGGATCATGAATGGACATAAAGTCAGACTGTTCTCTGGGCTGGCAGCATCATCAACTTTTTAAACAAGGTATGAAGACCATGTACATGTATGTGTTCCACATGAGTTTTTAAGTACCTACTAAAGGTGAAAATTTTTAATCATCCTCACAGTCTTCAGCTTTATAATAAGCACAAACATTGTGGATTAATCTGGAAAGGTAACAGACACACACATACACATACATATATATATATATGTGTGTGTGTGTGTGCGTGTGTGTGTGTGTGTGTGTGTGTGTGTGTGTGTGTGTGTGCATATATATTTGCGTCTTAAATGTTTATTTAATAAATTATTTTTTCTCTAACAAAAACAAAAAAGAAATTATACAAATCTTTGTTTATTATATTTCATGTAACCAATAATGTTGAATAGGTTGAGAAAATACAATGCATTTCATGCAATGATGCACATTTGAGTTTAGTAAAAAATATTTCTGTACATTAGGATACCTCAACCCTTCTTTCCATCTGACATCTGTACATCAACATATCATGCCTGAAGGAAACATTACCAGTTTGAAGACTTTTTACCTTCTCTGTTTTCCTGGACTTTCCCCTGATTATTATGGCATTGTCTCAGTGGTTATGTTTTGTGTTTATTTATGCATATTAATGGGAAATGGAATATTTTTTGCATTGTATATAAAAGAAAAAAGTCTTCATAAACCCATGTATTTTATCATGCTAAATCTCGCTGTATCAGATGTACTGTTTAGTACCACAACTTTACCCAGGGCAATTGCTAGATACTGGTTTGGAGACGGCTACATTTCATTTGAAGGTTGCTTTATTCAGATGCATTTTGTGCACTATTTTAGTGCAGTTAATGCATTTGTTCTAGCCGTCATGGCATTTGATAGATATGTTGCAATCTGCAATCCTCTAAGATATGCTACTATTGTCAAAGAATCCACTATCTTAAGTTTATGTTTAGCATGCTGGCTGATTGCTGAACCCATAGTCATATCAGTGACTTTCCTTTCATCCACTCTTTCTTTCTGTGCATCCAACAAAGTCACACAATGTCACTGTGACCACATGTTTGTCACAAGGCTGTCATGCAGTGACAGAACAAGCAATATCATTTTTTCATTAGTTTTAGCAATGGTTGTGTTGCTCGGACCAATAACATTTATTTTGTTTTCTTATGGTGCTATTATTGTGACAGTGTTTCGAAATTCATCCACACGTGGACGCTTAAAAACTTTCTCCACATGCAGTTCTCAGCTTTTCATTATCATTCTTTATTTTTTACCAAGATGTTTAAATTATTTAGCAAGCACTGTAGGTATCAAGTACAACATTGATGTACAAATATTTATCATTCTCTTGTATAGCCTGTTGCCTCCTATGATCAACCCACTCATTTACTGTTTAAGGACAAAAGAAGCCAAGGAATGCCTTAAAAAGCATTTTAAAAAGTCGTCATTTGTTCAGTTTATGAAAATAAAGGTCCAGGTCTCTACTCTTTCTAAATGATGAATTTAATCAATAATTAATAAATAAAAAATTGTCTATATGTTTCTTTGTTTATTTAAATATTATTAATTACTAATAAATTATTATCTAATAATTTTTGTATCTAATTTTTATATCTACTTTATCTAATACTAATAAATTATTATAATTAATAAATAATTTATTCAATTATGAAAAAAAAAAATTGACAGAGATGAACCCATAGTCATATCAGTGACTTTACTTTCATCCACTCTTTCTTTCTGTGCATTCCAAAAAAGTCACACAGTGTCAGAAACATTTGGCAGAAATATTCAAATGACCTGAGGTTTAACTGGGCTATTCTGTATCACACACCCCCAATGGCAGCAGTGTTATGTATTGTTATCCAATTATCATCAATATCAAATGGTTTCAATTCTTTCAGGAACTCGAGCTTCACCGGTAACACTTTGGAACGCTTCAAGGTGTTGTGCTCTGAACATTTGTGAAATCTCTAAGTCAGTTTATAGTGATGGGAGTGATTTACCGGCAAATAACATCACAACCAGGAAGTATAAAAGAGCATGTTATGGATATGATGCCGGCTTCTTTGTGCTCAATAAGTGCTCTATGTGTGTGAGTTGTTTGTACAGTTGTTGTTTGACTTGGTAAAAAAAAAAAAAACGATGTGCTCCAAGATTAACAATCTCCGTGACCTCGGCTTGCTGCGGCTATAAAGACCAGTAAAAACTCCACCTTCAGAGCAGGGGACAAGTACAGCAAAGTCCAAACTGTCCCGAGCCATCAGAGAGGCAATGTATGTATATACCAAGAGTATCCACGGCCACTTCCAGGACAGCAGAGACACTCTGCGCATGTAGCAGAGCATCCGGGTGATCACCTTGTGACAGTGACACATCCCTCCCACATGTGCAACTACACCAAGTTGAGGCACAGAACAATGTGGCAAGACTACACCTCAAGACTAACCACAGCTGAAGTGACTCTAGGCAGAGTCAATCCACAGAAGTCTGGTGGTTCAGACAACATTTCTGGCAATGTGTTCAGGGATTGTGCAGACCAGCTAGTGGATTTGGATGTCTTCACTGATATCTTCAACATCTCCCTGAGCGGAATCATTGTTCCTATGTGGTTCAAGACAATGACCATCATATCTGTGCTGACGAAGTCTACAGACTCCCGTGTCAATGACTAGTGTCCCATTCCATTCACACCCATCGTCATGAAGTGTTTTGAGAGGCTTGTCATGAGGCACATCAAGTCTCACCAACCACCCTCTCTAGATCCCATCATCAAAAATGTTCCACAAACAATGCCATCACCTTTACTCTCCATCTGGCCCTAACCCACCGGGATAACAAGGACACATATATTCAAATGCCGTTCATAGACTTCAGTTCAGCATTCAGCACAATCATTCTTAAACTCTGTAAGGCCACTGAGCTGTACTTCAGAGCAACCAAAGAAATGGCAATGGCTCCCTTTGTCCAACCTGGAGGACAGAGCCAGGGTCTTCCTCTTAGATGCTCCTATTATCATGTTGGGTCTATTCAGTGATGCAGCAGTTGGTCATTGACAGAGTCCAGAAGCCCACAAAAAAACAGCGGCTTTCTAGAGGTTTCTACCCTGTGCTAACCACCAAGGGCTGATCCGAGTGTAGATCTCCAGCCACACCCAGGCTCTTCCTGGCACAATCCTCCACTATTGTGTTCCCTCAACAAGGAGGCTGTATGCCTTAAAATGGTTGCTGTTCTCTGGGTGCTGGGGCTCACACCAGTTGGGCCCAATCAACTGCCAAGTTGGGTCAGTGCTGGAGTTCATCCAGGATCAGTTCACCAAGGGGTCGTCAAGGAGCTCTAACAGTTTGTGTCCTCTTTGGTGGCGTATTACGCTTCCCCCTTAGAGGGAACCCAGAGTCTGAGACCCTGGTTTAATCCAGAGTCATGGTGCTTGAGACCATGACAAAGCTCCCCTTCAAGGATTCTGACAGACAAAAGTGTTGTGGATATTCGATGTGTTCACTGTGTAGCAAAAAATCTTCATCTCTTCATCTTCTACCGCTTTATCCGATCTTCCCTCGGGTCACGGGGAGCCTGTGCCTATCTCAGGCGTCTATGGGCATTAAGGCAGGATACACCCTGGATGGAATGCCAACCCATCGCAAGGCACACACACACACACACACACACACACACACACACACACAAATTCATACACTAGGAACAATTTTCCAAGGTGCCAATCAACCTACCGTGCATGTTTTTGGACCAGGAGGAAACCGGAGAACCCGGAGAAAAACCCCCTGAGGCATGGGGAGAACATGCAAACTCCACACACACACATGGCCGAGACGGGAATCGAACCCGGATCCTGGTGGTGTGAGGCGAACGTGCTAACCACTACGCCACCGTGCCCCCTATATATATATATATATATATATATATATATATATATATATATATATATATATATATATATACTACACAATGAGTTGGAGTCAAGCTATTCTCATCTTTCATTCATGACTAGGTGTGAAATGTACTTTAACCAACTTGGGGCATGTTGGGGCAACTTCTGTAAATGCAGCATTTAAGTCTTTGCAGCAGTTCACATGTGTTATATATTGTGTATATCCCAAAATCACTAACTTAGTTATTATTTTCTATTCAGTACATATATGTAGATTTAAAATTGTAATAACTTGGAATAAAACATATTTTCCTCCATGTCTGTTTCTAACAGGAATGCCTCAGGTATTATTCCATAAATGTTATAGCTTATGACCCACCTACCAAGAAAAGTCTGTTAAGTGGTTATTGACAACCATTTGATAACTACGGTTATTTTCAGAATGATCAAGTAATTCATTCTCAAAGTCATTCATTCATTCATCTTCTACCGCTTTATCCGATCTTCCTCGGGTCACGGGGAGCCTGTGCCTATCTCAGGCGTCTATGGGCATTAAGGCAGGATACACCCTGGATGGAATGCCAACCCATCGCAGGGCACACACACACATTTACGCACACATTCATACACTAGGGACAATTTTCCAAGGTGCCAATCAACCTACCGTGCATGTTTTTGGACCGGGGGAAACCGGAGAACCCGGGGAAAAACCCCAAAAAACCCCCTGAGGCACGGGGAGAACATGCAAACTCCACACACACATTCCCGAGACGGGAATCGAACCCGGATCCTGGTGTTGTGAGGCGAACGTGCTAACCACTAAGCCACCGTGCCCCCTTCATTCTCAAAGTCTTTCAAAAAAAATTATTTTAATGTAAATGCAATGTATTTTTGCTAATTTATGTGATTTATGAAGAGGAATTCATCCCAAAGTGGCATAGTTGCTACAGTTCTTGCCATATCGCTACACTATCATAATATAAATCATATCATATCATGAGTCAGAACACTCTCGTAGAAAAAAAAAACATAATTACGTGTATAGCGGTGTAATGCCATTCTTAATTCTTATGTTTCATTGTATAATATGTAATTTGAGTATTAAAATTATGCTACAGATCACTAAGGTTCTTAATGTGTACATACTAGTCATAATAAAGTGGAAGTGGATAACTGTCTATCACATGATAAAGTCAGCAGGGATTATGGATAGACATAAAATGAGATTATTCCGTGGGCTGCATTATCGAAAACCCTGAAGGAGGTATAAAGACTGAAATCTCTATGTGCAGGTTTAGTCTAAAGAGTGGAAAGTACTCATTTGAATTGTTATTCATCTTAAGAATTTACACAACAATATTGAACTAAATGGAAGATGTAACATTTTTATTGTTTTATTGACAGATTTTTTTTTTAAATGCACATTTTAATATAGCTATATATAAAACATTAATACTGGTATATGCTATACTCAATTCATTTGTTAATACTTTTCTTAACACTTGACAGTCAAATATGTTGAGAAAGTGTATATGATACATTGCATGCAGAAACTCAATGCACATTTGGGTTTAGTCAAGATATTTATGTACACTACCTCAACCCTCAACTCTTCTATCCATCTGATATCTCAACATCAGCGCATCATGCCTGAAGGAAATGTTACCAATGTGAAGGATTTTTTCCTTCTGTGTTTTCCTGGACTTTCCCCTGATTATTACGGCCTTGTATCAGTGGTTATGTTTTTTGTTTATATGTGCACATTAATAGGAAATGGAATATTTTTTGCATTGTTTCTAAAAGAAAAAAGCCTTCAAAAACCCATGTATTTTATCATGCTTAATCTTGCTGTATCAGATGTATTGTTTAGTACCACAACTTTACCCAAGATGATTACTAGATACTGGTTTGGAGACGGCTCCATTTCATATACAGGCTGCTTTATTCAGATGCATTTTGTGCACTATTTTGCCTCAGTTAATGCTTCTATTCTAGCCGTCATGGCTTTTGATAGATATGTTGCAATCTGTAATCCTCTCAGATATGCTGCTATTATCAAAGAATCCACTATCTTTAGTTTATGTTTAGCATGCTGGGTTCTAGCTGAACCAACAATGATTATTTTGATCTTCAGGGCAACCACCCTTTCTTATTGTGCGCCTAACAAAATCACGCAATGTTTTTGTGACCATACATTTGTCACAAGGCTTTCATGCACTGACAGAGCACCTATTGTATTTTCAGCTGTAGTTATAGCAATGCTTGTGTTGCTCACTCCGCTAACATTTATTTTATTCTCTTACAGTGCTATTATTTTGACAGTGTTTCGAACCTCGTCCACACGTGGACGCTTAAAAGCCCTCTCCACATGCAGTTCTCAGCTTTTCATCATCACCCTTTATTTCCTACCAAGATGTGTAAATTATTTAGCAGGCTCTGTAGGTATCACTTACAAAATTGATGTACAAATCCTTCTCGTGCTTTTGTATAGTCTGTTGCCGCCTATGATCAATCCACTCATCTACTGTTTAAGGACAAAGGAAACTAAGGAATGCCTAAAAAAACATTTTAAAAAGTTATCCTTTGTTCATATAAAGTTCCCTACTCTCTCTAAATAATTTATTAAATAAGTGTAGAAAACAAAAAGTTTTCTGTGAATTGTGTCAATTTCTGTGAACCATCTATGATGCTTCCAAGTTACATTTTTATTAATTTAATTTACACTCACAAATACAGTATCCTGTAAGAAAAAATACATTTTAAACTCATAGTGAATTTAACCTGAAATTAATCCATAAATGAAGGAGAATAATAAGTAGTGTAGAACATTGGCACTACACACACACACACACACACACACACACAAAATAAATAAAAACATTACGTTACATAAATGCATAAATAAAAAAATATCCATAAGAAGAATTCCAAATAGTTATCAGCAATAATTATGTACAGGTTTACACAATCTTTATGCTTCATTTTTTTTTAACTATAAAGATACAATAACAACATACATGGCAGATTTGTTACATCTCATAATCAGAATCATCTTTATTAATTATAGATATAGAATTATCTTTAAATCAAATGTATCAAGTTCCATGTCATACAAATTCCTATACAATAAGATTAGGAAAAACTATCAAAAACAAGAAAGAAAATATTTAAACTCTTTGGGCAGACTATGAGAGAAATAAAGTGAGTCAGTGCAAAATATAATAATGTAATTGGGACAGTCAAGTATACAGTAAGCGTCTGTGTAAGACAATTGTGTGTTGTCCTTCTGTCCCTAATAAGCCCAAATTGTAGGGTTGAAATGAATTAGTCTTTGTTGAATGTGTTCATGTAACACATATAGAACAGTGTGGGGTTGACATTATTACTATGGGTTGATGATGGGTCTTTGGTATGATTAATGAGGTTGGTTGCAGATGAGAAAAAGCTATTTTTGAGGCTTGAGGTTTTGATCCTAATAATCTGTTTTGACAGTGTTGCTAGAGGGGGATTCAAAAAGCTGTTACCCTGGGTCAGAGGAACGAATCACAAACGTAGTCAACCACTTCAAGCTCCTGGAGGTGTACAGGTCTTGTACTGCTAGAAGATTCCAGCCAGTTATATTCTAAGCAGAATAAATGACACAATGAAATCTGCCTCTTTCTTTAGCAATGGCAGCAGTGTACCAGAGGCTGATGGTAGGAGTTACATTTATTTATGTAGGTGTGTAAGTGCATCATTTTCTTTGGTAATTGAAATTTATTTGGCTCTCACAAGCTGGTACAACCTCTGTTGGGTTTAAAGCCTAACGCAAACCTAAATCCCAATATGCTTAATACGCTGCATCTTGCCAGCAGTCTGAATAAGTATTACTGTGAAAGGCAATGAGAGCTTTAATATTATCCCCTGCAACACCACACATCAGGTTCAACTCATCAGCTTCACCTACCCCACGATAGCAAAGACTGGAACCTCTATACAGCTGAACACCCACCTACTTGGATATATGGTTGAGAGTGGAATTCTAGGTAGACCAGTTTGGGCACAAATGCACAATAGCTTTGATTAGCACAGGGGCAAAGTCTAAGCAAAATCCATCAAAACACAATAACCAACAATTATGGAAATACAATTTGTCAAAAACATGCAGAATGGCAGAATGGGGTCAGAAATAAAGTTTCTGGAGCTCCCGAGTTCCTGAGACACCTAAAAACAATCTCTGGTCGGTCGATGCAGCAATATCAGTAATCATCGAGAGCCTTGTTGTCCGATCATGATCTGGGAGCAGATGCAAATGCATGAAGATGCAGTACAGGCCATGTATGGGCCATTGCGTCCAGACCTGGCGTCCAGACCTATATATATATATATATATATATATATATATATATATATATATACATATATATATATATATATATATATATATATATATATATATACCTATATATATATATATATATATATATATATATATATATATATATATATATATATATATAGCCGTATATATATATATATAAGCATAGGTGGGTGTTATAAATTGTCACTCAGTTTAACATTATTGGCATTCATGTTTTATTTATTATTTTCTCTTAATGCATTCATTTGCAAACGGTTTAACAGAATCTTGTTTAATGAAACGCAATACTGTATTTGGTGTAAAGTGGAGAGGTTGGTTTTGGAAATAAATGAACTTTTTCAATCCGTGTTCCATGTATGACATTTAGAAGACAAACACAGCAGGACATTATAGATTTGAAATACTTCTTGCATAAATCTCAGGAGATGGGTTACATAAAATTACATTTCAAACTGATCATGTGACATGTACACTGTCTCTTATATAAATAAATTGCCCTGGAGCAAAGATACATCTTACATTCCCTGACTAATGACAGTTACCAACAATATTTTGCAAAGGTATATTTTTTTTTAAATGTTTAATGATATTTGAAATCTACAGATTTTTTTTTTTACAGAACAAAAGATAAGTCAAGACAAACATTATATATGCATACCTATTTCATTCAACTACTTTAATTAATGTATTGTTTAGCCATTGTTTAGCCATTTTAATGAAGGGGGCAAAAGTAGTAAATATGAAATCTTCTTTTTAAGGACTTTGGATCATGTCAGACAGAAATGGAACGTTTGTCAAGGACTTTTTCATTGTTGGTTTTCCTGGACTTCATCCCAAGTACTATCTTCTTGCATCATCAATTATGTTCTTAGTTTATTTGTGCATTTTGGTAGTGAATGGACTTGTTCTACTTTTGTTTGCAACCAACAAAAGTCTACATAAACCCATGTATTTGATTTATATAAGTCTTGTGTTGTCAGATATATTGTTCAGCACATGCACTTTACCAAAGATCATTGCTAGATATTGGTTCGCAGACGGGACCATTTCTTTTGCAGCTTGTTTTTTCCAAATGTATTTAGTGCACTATTTCGGTGTGGT
This sequence comes from Kryptopterus vitreolus, assembly GCA_030449085.1. NCBI lineage: Eukaryota > Metazoa > Chordata > Actinopteri > Siluriformes > Siluridae > Kryptopterus > Kryptopterus vitreolus. The sequence continues at coordinate 13,801,822 of JACRUU010000026.1, forward strand.
CAATTCCTACACACTAGCTGTGATGGCTATAGATCGATATATAGCAATCTGCTTCCCATTTCATTACCATACTATTATGTCAAACAGGAATGTAGTAATTCTGAGCATATTGGTGTGGATTTTCTCTCATCCTTGCAATATAATGATGGCTGTCCGAGCTTACCCGCTACCTTACTGTGGAGCTAACACCATTATACAATGCTATTGTGATCACATCTCAATTACCCGTCTTGCATGCACTGACAGAACGCCATACAGTTTTCCAGCATTTGTTTATGCTATGGTAATATTACTGGGATCTTTTGCCATTGTTGTTATCTCATATCTCTGCATTATTATAGCTGTTCTACAAATATCAAGTGTGCAGGGTCGACTCAAGGCTTTTTCAACATGCAGTTCTCAACTCATAATAATTTCGCTTTTCTTCCTACCCAGGTGTTTTAATTACTTGGCTGCCAATATAGGTATCACTTTTAATGCTGATTTACATATAGCAATCATTATGTTATATAGCCTGCTGCCTCCAATGATAAACCCTTTACTGTATAGTCTGAAAACAGAAGAAGTGAAGAAAATCTTAAGAAAATATAAAAAAGGTCAAGTTAGCTGGATCTAGATTGCGAAATATATTGACGCATGAACTGTTGTGCTCCTGTGTTTGTATTCTTCATCAACTTCATCAATAAGTAATCACACAAAACACACATCATATGTTGCTTGGGGCAAAATGAATATATGTAGCATTTTAATTTGGGTGTATTTCTTCTTAAAATAAGGTATTTGATTACAAACCATAACTCCTTGAATATATTGATGTGACATGTATATATGTTGATGACACAGGATACAAGCATTTCAACTTCTTTGCAAAAATATATATTTTTTGAGGAATATATTCAGCGTTTCAAATGTTTGACTTTTAACCTTAAAACATAATGCATGTTTATATCATCTAGTAAGAGTATTGTAATATTATTCAATATTGCTATTTTAATATTAACTCAAATATGAGGCTCCTCTTATTTATTAATTTATTTTTCCAAGTTATTCTTATTGAAAAATCAACATTTACAAATATAAAAATGCAGACATAAAAAATTCTTATTTTCCACACAACAAAGAGGGAAAAACGGCCACTTTACAACCCAAAACATGAGCACACACTTGGACAAACAGAAACAAACACACAAAGAAATAATCGAACAGTGGGAAAAAAATTTAAAAAAGAGAGAGATTGAGGGGCATCTAACTGCTTTCTAATGTAGAAGTATGCAATGTCTAGCCAACAAAGATGAGAAGGCTACACCATCTTTCTGAACTAAACTCAGTGGCACTGCTTCATCTAGAATACTAAAAATAGCGACCAATGGGCAAGGAGTCAACTGTACTTCAAATATGGAGGATATAATATGAACCAAACCTGTGCAAAATGCACATAATTCTGGGCAAAGAAAAAAACATATGACTTAAAAGGCAGTCCACATCTGTCCTCAACACCTGAATAGATCTTAGCCTGTTTGGATATGGAAAGAAGAATTCTATACAAAACCTTAAGCTGAATAAGGCTAAGGCGGGCACAAGAAGTTCTAATTTGTATCCTATCTATGGCCTTCTCCCACCATTCATCACTAAACTGCAGCCTTAATACACAAGCTGTCCTTGTTTTATCAATTTTGCAGTTATTGATAGACACAATTACGCTCTATATCCTCAAAATCAAACTGATGAAATCCATACTGATGTGAATTAAGTGTGATTACATTTTCCCAAGAAGCCCTATTATGTAAACGTATTGCAAATTATATATAGTCAGTAAGTGATTAAAAAATGATTAAAATACTGACTTGATTGTAAAGTTAATATTTTATTTATATGAACATGTATAAAGCATTAGTGATCTGTTTAAAATTCTATTTCAAAATGGAAATGTACTATTTTACATACTAATCAATCAGAACTACAGAGCTGAGCAAGGCTCATAACCCCCACTTACTTAGAGTATAATTGAGATAATTATATATTGCTCATTCCATAAATGGTAAATAAATAGTCACAGTTTTTGATTTGATTTTCAGTCATAGTTAGTCATGTTTGTATAATTTTTGCTTCTGAGAAGGATTTTTCCAATGCATTCAAATTTAGATGCACTTTATGTGTTTTAGACACTTTTTTTTACTGACTGTTGATTAATTGTGGCATTTGTTAACATTATGTTCACATTTGCCAGCTACTTCTAACCTTTATTCATCTTTTATTTCACAACAATAGAAACAATAAACCATATTTTAAAGTATTAATTGGAGTGTGTTTGGAACATTATGGGAAGTGTATTTTAGGATTTTAGGATTTATTTTTGTTCTTTTAGCATTCACTATTTCTTATGATTTTAAAGATCTGCTGTGGATATCACATTGTAAAAAAAAAAGTCTGTATTAGTGGTGTAAATATGAATCTATAATTTGCATTGAACAGATATTGTACACTAAAATCAAATGATGAAACTCACTGTCCAAAATATAGGCCTAAATCTTGTCCAGAAATCATATGCAATGGATTTATAAAAGACAAAAGCTTATAAAGAGTGTTGTTTCTTTTTTTCATTTTATCATCTGCTACATTTACATTTTTTCTCATATATAATCTAGTCAGTAGGAGAAGGCCAGTACTACTGAACTGAACCTTAGAGTGTTTACTTTGCATATAAAACACTTATAAGTGAAACAGTTGTTGATCAGGAGTTGAATGTACTTGTTTTAACATAAATAGTAATTTAAGCAAATGAATATGTAGTATTGCTTGTCCGCCCGGATATAGTTATATACAGCACATCAGCACCATCTAACTGGCAGTGGAGGAGGTGTCACAGATATTTATAATAATAATCACAAAATTCTCCAAAATTAATTGTTTATCTTTTAAAATGATTAAAATGATTAAAATGAAAGTTTGGTATTGCATAAGATCATCTGAGATAGACAATGGTTAGGAAAATTCTTGCTAATTATGTTTACTTATATTTAGTCATGTATATTTAGTTTAAAAAAGTTTAATTAAAGTTTAAAAAACCAAATGCAAATGCACTTCTTCTAAAGACAGTCAATTCTATCCTAAGTACTGAATAAATTAGTTATCCCACCTCTAATTAAACCACCTGACCCAGAGCTGTCCAAGTATATTTTGACGGAGGAAGGTGTAGCTCTGTGGTCTGAGGCGCTGGGCTACTGATCTGGAAGGTCGGGGGTTCGAGTCCCGGTATTGCCGAGGTGCCAACCTTTGGATCCTTGAGCAATACCCTTAACCCTCTGTGCTCCAGGGCAACCTTAACATAGTTGACCCTGAGCTCTGACCCCAGATTCCAAAACAATCTTGGATATGCGAAGAAAGAATTTCACTGTGCTGTAATGTATATGTGACAAATAAAGGCTATTCGATTTCGACATACCAACCCTTCCATTCATTTTAAACATCCTAATAAATACAAATACAGCACAGAGGCAGCACTGGAAAACATTTTAATTGAGCTACTACAAAGAGTCTGCTTGCTTTTGTTACTTGAACACTTTTTACGCCACTGATTTCCTCATTACATTAAAAATGATGCAAAAATTAGGCTTAATTATCTTAATTCTAACTGGGCATTCCAGTATGTGTATAAATAAGTGTCAGTTTGCACAGAACGAAAGGTACTAGAACCAGTAGACTTTTCCATACACCATACACAAAAACACTAATGTACACTAAAAGTACATTTATGCACACCTAGTTCTTACAAATTGTATTTGTGGTCAGATCGTGAGTCCCGCTTTAATCTGGTCCCTTTTTGTTTTAGTCAATAATCTCGGGCTTTAAATGCAGGTTAATCACATATATTTTGCTTCTAAAGCACTTTTTTTTTTTCTAGTCACATGACATGTGCACTGTGGGTTAAATAAATTGCCCTGAGCACAGACCATTCCTAATATTCCAAGGTTAGTTACCAACAGATCAAAAAGGTATAATTCTATTTTAATATTTTACTACAGTATATCAATTACAATTTATTTAAACAATATAATTAAAACAATAATTTTTTTGTCAGCATTTGATAAGTAAATTCGATTTTTATTTTCATATGTGTTATGAAGTTGGAATATATATGACTGACATCTATATTTCTCTGTTTAAGGACTTCGGATCATGTCAGACAGGAACGTAACATTTGTGAAGAACTTTTTCATTGTTGGTTTTCCTGGACTTCCTCCTAGCTACTATGCTCTTGTGTCTGCATTTATGTTCTTAGTTTATTTGTGCATTTTGCTTGGGAATGGACTTTTTCTTCTATTATTTGCAACGCACAAAAGTCTTCATAAACCCATGTATTTTATTTATACAATACTTGTGTTGTCAGATATATTGTTCAGTACATGCACTTTACCAAAGATCATTGCCAGATATTGGTTCGCAGATGGGACCATTTCTTTTGCCGCTTGTTTTTTTCAAATGTACTTGGTGCATTATTTTGGTTTTGTCAATTCGTACACACTCGCATTAATGGCCATAGACAGATATTTTGCAATTTGCTGCCCTTTTCAATACCATTCTTTGATGTCAAACAGGAATATTGTAATCTTGAGTTTAATTGTCTTGGTTTTTGCTAATACTTGCTGTATAATGATGGTTGTCCGGGCTTACCCCCTCCCTTATTGTGGAGCTAACACTATAATACAATGCTACTGTGATCACATATCAATTACCCGACTTGCATGCACTGACAGAACGCCATACAGTTTTCCTGCCTTCGTTTATGCCATGGTGGCATTGCTGGGATCTTTTGCCATTGTTGTGATCTCGTATTTCTGCATTATATTAGCAGTTCTAAAAATAGCAAGTGCACAGGGACGGCTAAAGACTTTCTCCACGTGCAGTTCTCAACTCATAATAATTTCGCTCTACTTCCTACCCAGGTGTTTTAATTACTTAGCTGCAAATGTAGGTATCACATTTAATGCCGATTTGCAAATAGGCATCATAATGCTATATAGCCTGTTTCCGCCTTTGATTAACCCTTTACTGTATAGCCTAAAAACAGAAGAAGTGAAAAAGATATTTATAAAAACATTTAAAAAAGAGCAGTTATCTTGACTTCATTTGTCAGCAAATTGAAATGTTACACATGTGGACCACACTGGTTTCTTCCAGTTCTTGTAATATAATTGGATCTATAAGTGATACCTGATTTCAGCAGATTGTAATTAAATAGTTGAATGATTTGATCAGTGAGCAGAAACCCAAAAAACTGTATATATGTGGAATAACGATCAGAATTAAAAAACAAAAAAAAGTACCTGATTATGATCATGAAATACATCTCAAAGAAAAAAAAAAGATAAATATAAACAAAGAAATAAAGAAAATAAAAAACGTTGAGGAAGGCCTTGTATTTTCCATGCTTTAACATGCCAAATTCAATTTATAGCATAAAAAATTAAAACATTTTCTTTGAACCAAATGTATATGGTTCCAGTTCAAATTAGGGTGTATTTCATTACAAAATCATTATTCTGACAATGACTATACAGAAATTTCTTGCAAATACTATTTCTATTTTCATTAAACATGTGATGCAAGTAATACAAATAGTAATATTCAGAATGTGGACATACAATACAAATGTGGACAAACTATTCTATAAGACGAAATTGACATTATTCAGTATTGGTTTATTTTTAACATTCTGTGCATTGTAAACACTATTAAAAGGATTTGCAAGTTCTCATGCTGAAGAGTATAAGCTTCCCGTGTTGACATAGAGGATCATTATCTAAATGTCATTTGTAAAGTGTTTTTTTTAAATAGTGGGCAAATATATTAGTTTATAAATGCCTAAAATCCTGTGCTGCATTAGCAAGGGTATGATTAAATAATCAAAATGACTAATGATGGCTTCCATTCAACCTCTTTGATGTGCATAAAGGTGCTTTGTTAAGTGAGTCGCAGAAATACATCAGCTCTATGTCTGGAAGTCATACCTAGTATCTGGCAGCACCGACTAGATCAATCTCTCAATATTATTATATCTTCACTAAATACTTTAGCCCGGTTTCTGAAAGGCTCTGGAATAATAATGGCTTTTGATGTGCATGATGAGCAAGAATACACACAAATACAATAAAAATTTTTATTACATTTATAAAAAATGAAAAATGAAAAATTAATTCATCTTCTACCGCTTTATCCGATCTTCCCTCGGGTCACGGTGAGTCTGAATCTCAGGCGTCTATGGGCATTAAAGCAGGATACACCCTGGATGGAATGCCAACCCATTTCAGGACACACACACACACACACACACACACACACACATTCACACACACATTCATACAGTAGGGCAATTTTCCAAGGTGCCAATCAATCTACCGTGCATGTTTTTGGACCGGGGGGAGGAAACCGGGACCGGATGTTTTTGGACCGGGGAGGAAACCGGAGAACCCAGAGAAAAAACAGCTGAGGCACGGGGAGAACATGCAAACTCCACACACACACATGGCCGAGACGGGAATCGAACCCAGACCCTGGTGGTGTGAGGCGAACGTGCTAACTACTAAGCCACCGTGCCCCTTAAAAATGAAAAATAAATTAAAAAAATGTATAAGCATAGTATGAAAGAGTATACATTTTGTTGTTGTTGTTGTTGTTGTTGTTATTGGTTTTAGACAACTGTTTACACAGTTTTCTTCAGTATTTGTAGAGGCCATATCAATAATCCAGTAAACTGTAAATATGCAAAGCACTGGCTGCAAATGTAGGTATCAGACGTCTATGTCTGATGTAGGTATGTAAGACAGCTTACTGGTCTTAAACAAGCCTTCCAAATAAAAATTAAAAAACAAACAAAAAACAATAATAATAATAATAACAAATCACATATTCCAGCCATCCACCCCATTTCTTGTTATACATTTATATGCAGATTTATTCATTTATTCAAATCCCAAACCCCAGGATGGCAAGTAAGGAATAATAATTTTACTCACATCATTACTGGTAGTGCTGTATTTGATAGACAGGTTATTTTTTTATTCTTTTTTTTTCCCTAGTCACATGACATGCACAATGTGGGTTATTAAACAACTGCCTCGCAGTGCAGCCCTACTAATGTTCAAACGTTGGTTACCAACACATTGTAAAGGTATGGAAATAATGCATGACAAAACAATAGTTCATCATGATATATCTAAAATACAGTAGTATGTTATGATTTATTATGTTGGTACATATCTTCGTTAAATTGGACATTCTTTTCAGGGCATCAGGTCATGTCAGACAGAAACGTGACATTTGTGAAGGATTTTTTCATTGTTGGTTTTCCTGGACTTGATCTTAATTACTATGTCTTTGTATCAGCAGTTATGTTTTTCATTTATTTGTGCATTCTGATAGGGAATGGGATTTTTCTTCTTTTATTTGCAACAAACAAAAGTCTCCATAAACCCATGTATTTTATTTATATGAGTCTCGTGTTGTCTGACGTATTGTTTTGCACATGCACCTTACCAAAGATCATTGCTAGATATTGGTTCGCAGATGGGACCATTTCTTTCCCAGCTTGTTTTTTCCAAATGTATTTAGTGCACTATTTCGGTGTGGTCAATTCCTACACACTATCTGTGATGGCCATAGATCGATATATAGCAATCTGCTTCCCATTTCATTACCATACTATTATGTCAAACAGGAATATAGTAATTCTGAGCATATTGGTCTGGATTTTTTCTCATCCTTGCAGTATAATGATGGTTGTTCGGGCTTACCCGCTACCTTACTGTGGAGCTAACACCATTATACACTGTTATTGTGATCACGTATCTATTACCCGGCTTGCATGCACAGACAGAACTCCATATAGTTTTCCGGCTTTTGTTTATGCCATGGTAGTACTGCTGGGATCTCTTGCCATCATTGTGTTCTCCTATTCCTTCATTATTTTAGCTGTTCTAAAAATATCAACTACTCAGGGGCGGCTAAAGACTTTTTCCACATGCAGTTCTCAGCTTATAATAATTGGACTTTTCTTCCTACCGAGGTGTTTTAATTACATGGCCGCGTACGTGGGCATTACATTTAATGCTAATTTGCAAATAGCAATTGTCATGCTGTATAGCATGCTACCTCCTATGATCAACCCTTTAATCTACAGTCTAAAAACAGAAGAAGTTAAGAAAATTTTGATAAGAAAAGTTCTTAAAAGGACAAATTAAATTTCAATATACAGAAAAATGACCATAAGACTGTTAATTACTTTTTGAACATTTCAATCCATATTTAGATTCTATTTTCTGTTATGGCAGCTTCCAAATTCAGATTTGCACGTCTGCTTGAGGAGGTTTGTGCGCATTCAGCCACGAGGACATTAGATACTGATTACAGGGTGAGTACACCTGGCGTTGCAGTCAGTGTTCCAGGTCATATCAAAGGGTGCTTAAAAGAGCTGGTGGTCAAAAGAGGTCATCTACTCCATACCATATTAATCATCTCCATGAAGCTGGATTTCTGCATAGAAATCCGGCCCTGTCAGGCTGGAAAAGGTTTGGGTCTCCTAGTTCAAATGAAGGGAAAATTTCATTCAAGCACATTGACATCATATACAATAATAAACCTCCAAATTTTTTGGAGAGGAACCACATATGGCTGTAAATGGTAGGTGGCCAAACACATTTGTATATAAATGTAATATATAACATAATGTAATTATGACGTGTTTACTGTGCTTTGTATGTAAATTCTGTGACCACTCCTATTTGACCCACTAATATAATGAACAATAAGATGACGTGTTTACTGTGCTTTGTATGTTTCTGTGTTTGAATAGAAATAGTCAAGTAAATTATAGTACTCTGAAGAAAAAACAGACATAAGTTGTAATTGAATAAAGTCATAAACAATAAAAAACAGCAAATTATATTTTTATATTAGAATATTTTTATACAATTAAATAGTTTTATGTTTAGTTGTCTTGTCATAAAAAAACATATGCACACATCAGGAAAAGAATGCATTAATGTTTAATACCAAATTATTTCAGACACCTTGAGATTCATACTTGTTACAATTTGTCTCTGTATATAGAAGAGGTGTTCAATGTGGTGGCCAGTTAACCTTCTGACATTTTTCTATTTTTCTTTTCTTTTTGCTGCCTGTAAGTTTAATCTGTTTTACATGGATATTTTATTTACCTGATTAACTGATTTTTCTCATGTTCAATGTTGTAAAATAAGAAGATGTAAATATATATGATTAGTTAAATTGATAAACAAAAAAAAGATAGCTTGGCTATGAAGTGGATATAATCTGGGTTCTTCTTTAGAATTGACAAAGTTAAGGAATAATGCCCAATCCAAGTATTTTAATAGCTACACAGTTAGACAGATTTGCTTCCTCCATTTTTTTGTATCCTCTGATACCCTCTGCCTGAACATTGCAGCCCATGATTCTCACTACTGTTGTAATAAAACCGTGATAAACACTGTCCGTTTATTTCTATGTCATTTTTCACAATGGACATGGTCTCAAAGCAACATTACACGTAAGAATTTTAGGACAAAATGTGAATATAAATCATTTATGTGTGTGTATTTATCTGTAAAACTCCCTTAGATGAAATGCAGAAGAAAGCTTGAGAGGAACCGGACCCAAAAGGGGAATCTGATATCAAGAGTGTGAATGAGTGTGTAAACATTGCCTCCCCTAACTCATAAAACATAATGTCATAATCATAACATATCCATGATTATCTTGTAATGAACACACCATAGCCAGTCTATGATGAAGTTCTGCATTAAATGTCTGGGCCTTGGTGAGTAACAGATTTAGGCCTGCTTAATTATATCGCAGCGAAAGCCGCTTTTATTTGTAATCGGAGACGTATGCGCTTGTTCCTGGGAGGTAATAAAGCGCGACTTCACGGAGGACCTGTGTATTCAGAATTTCCGCATGAACCCGTCCACTACGCAGTGAGATAAGGCCTCGTGCAGCACCTGCAGCATCATGCCCAAGGCAGCCGGTTTCCATAAATAAGCGCATAGCAATTGCAGTTTATAAACTGGTTTCTTTAATTAGTTTAATTAATATCTCCGTCTCATCTTCTGTCCACACATACCACGCCATCTTTAAAGAATGATCATATGACCGTTCACGTATATCATGTGACCTGGAAATGCGAAAAAAACACTTCCATTACAGTTTTGCGATTTATTCCTTTTTCGTATCGCCTAAACAAACACGCCCTCATGCGAGTGGAAAAACATTTTTTGCGATACATTTGTGTTTTTGCAAATTTGACACGTTTCCATTAGGTGTATTTTCAATTCCCTGTTGAAATTTGCGCATTTTGAAGGGTCATGGAAACGCTCTTACTTTTACATATAATGAAAGCAATAAATAAACTGATAATATTAGGACAGTGTTTTAGTACATGAACAATACATTAGATAGTCCTGATTTTTTACCATCTAACAGTACAATGATTGCACATATATAGGCAGTAAAATGACTTGAATAGCATGTTGAGCTTAAGCACTACTTTATTTTTAGACATGTAGCTTCTTACACAAGTCTCAGAAGATTTACATAATGTTAATAACACATGTGGCTAGACATGTGACTTGTGACTTGACATGTTCAGATAAATAAATTGCTCTGAAGCACTGCCAAACTCCCTGATGTGCTATGACTGTGCAAGGGTATGGACAGAATGAACAAGTTCATAATAGTGTATGGTAATTTATAAGAAATATACAGAAATCCATGTAAAATAAAAAGAAATTAAATAGAACTATATTAAAACTTGATTTCTTTATATGCATAGCACTCTGTATGCTTTACAAAGCTGGACGATTATTTATTTTAATTAAAAGTGTAATTTTCTCCTAAAGGACATATCAAATCATGTCGGACAGAAACGTGACATTTGTGAAGGAGTTTTTCATTGTTGGTTTTCCTGGACTTCATCCGAAATACTATGCCCTCATATCTGCAATTATGTTCTTAGTTTATGCATTTACTGTGATAGGTAATGGGATTTTTCTTCTTTTGTTCGCAACAAACAAAATTCTCCATAAACCTATGTATTTTATTTATTTAAGTCTTGTGTTGTCAGATGTATTATTCAGTACATGCACTTTACCCAAGATCATTGCAAGATATTGGTTTCAAGATGGTAACATTTCTTTTGGAGCTTGTTTTTTACAGATGTACTTAGTGCACTATTTTGGCACAGTTAATTCCTACATACTTGCATTAATGGCCATAGATCGATATATAGCTGTTTGTTACCCATTCCATTACCATATTCTTATGTCAACCAGGAATATAGTAATTTTTTCAATAGTAGTCTGGATCTTTGCTCATTGTAGCGTTATAATGATGGTTGTCCGGGCTTACCCCCTACCTTACTGTGGATCAAACACCATTGTACACTGCTATTGTGATCATGTATCTATTACTCGACTTGCATGCGCAGACAGAACTCCATATAGTTTTCCAGCTTTTGTTTATGCCATGGTAATACTGCTGGGATCTCTTGCAATTATTATGTTCTCATATGTCTTCATTATTTTAGCTGTTCTAAAAATATCAAGCACAAAGAGGAAGGTAAAGGTGTATTCCACATGTAGCTCTCAGCTCATTATAATTGCACTGTTTTTCTTACCTAGGTGTTTTTATTACTTGGCTTCCAATATAGGTATTACATTTAATGCTGATTTGCAGATAGCAATCATTATGCTGTATAGCCTGCTGCCTCCAATGATCAACCCTTTATTATACAGCCTAAAAACAGAAGAAGTGAAGAAAATCTTGATGAGAACATTTTTAAAAAGGACAAGTTAGATAGATACTTATGTACATCTTAAATATTAATAAAAAAAAATGCCAGAAATAAAGATCTTGCATTTTGTTCCCACTTGAACTATTTTAGTTTATTTCTTTGGATTTAAGTGTGTCCATCATTTTACCAAAGATCAATTTTGGATTATTATTACAGTAAGAACTAATCACATCTGGAATTAGCACATCTTCATTGGAATCCAGGACAGGTAGTACAGTGTTCACACTCAAACAAATTTACACCTGTTTCCTGTTTCCTGTGCATTGCAAGCTTTGCCTTGATTCTGTTCATAATAAACATGCGCTTCACATGCATGCACTTCTCTGGATCATTTTTATATGAATGGTTCATATGGTTTCATCCACTAAATGCTTGTAAATTGGATAAAAAAAATCTGTATGCTAAAACTTCAGTTAGTTTTACGTACCATAATTTTAAAAGACTATTTATTAAAATCAATAAACATAATGTTGTAAACTCAGGGCTACAGTGTCTACTAGTGATAACATTTTTACAAATTGTGCAGTTATAATTATCAATTATCAATTATTGAAGTTGACCAGAGTGTAACAGGGTCATTTTATTAAGTCTAAAGTGGCCTGTTGCCTAAGTGAGCTTGATACAGCTGTTCTAGGTACAGATCAGAATGAAGTATGTGATTTTTTTATTTTAATTTTTTCATCTAACTCTGTTAGAAAATAACCTGCACCTTGCCTTCAAGCTGTTTTAGATTGCCAAGATGGTCAATTGCTGCTATCTAGCTAATTACCACGCAAGATTAGGTAGCCTTTATCAACAGTGAATGTGAATTTGTTTGTTATTTAATAAAACACTTTTCTAGCACTTGATTCTCCTTCTGCGATTGTTAATTCCATGCAAATGTGACCGATTACCTTCCCAATGTCATGAATGCAACACGTGAAAATGGTGTGATCAGCATAGACAAGCTCGGTTTAGTTCCCTCTGTGGATTTTTCCCTTTCCTCAGCTCCAATGAATTGGTTCTTTTTCCAGCTTGAAGAATTTCTATTTAAATGACAAATTCATATTTAGAGTTCCTTATGGTCCCAAGCCTGAAAAACATTAACCACTCATGTTTTTGCTATTAAGCTTTCTGGTCCAGTTTATCATTTGGCTAAACCCTATGTATCATGTTAACCATGTAGTCTCTTTTGGTGATCTGCTTATGAAGGTTTTAAGGATCAAAAGTGTGATCTTAACAATCATTTTGGTCTGTGGTTAATATATAGACATTGTCTACAGAACTCAACCCTGTGGCTTATGTGCCAGCCATACTACAGTCATGGGTAAGCTAAGTTCATTTCAGCGGTCAACCAAAGGCTTCCTCAGATCATTAAATGCAAAAAGGTGATATTTTCTTCAAAACGTGATCTCCAGGAGTGTAGAGAGTGCAAAGACATGTGCTCACAATGCTTAGCATGATACGCTCTCAAACAAGCAACACGGCACATGTGTATCTTCACCCGTAATTAAACTGGGGCAAGGAAAGACACATGGTTTGGTCTGTAAGCTACACATCACAAAATATTACACTAAGTAGGGGCCAGGGTCTAGGTGGACTTCAAAATTTCAGCGGCTTTATCATTGGTGGAAGGAAACCAAAGGCTTCCAAGGAGAAAGGACAGTCTCCATTCCCTCCAACAGATCATTAAATGCAACTTGAAGCTTTAGGTCAGCAAGGGATATTTTCTTCAAAACGTGATCTCCAGGAGTGTAGAGAGTGCAAAGACATGTGCTCACAATGCTTAGCATGATACGCTCTCAAACAAGCAACACAGCACATGTGTATCTTCACCCGTAATTAAACTGGGGCAAGGAAAGACACATGGTTTGAAAGTCTGTTTCAAGGAGCTACACATCACAAAATATATACACAATGTACAAATAGTAGGGGCAGGGTGGCTTAGTGGTTAATATGTTCGCCTCACACCTCCAGGGTCCGGGTTTGATGCCCGTCTCGGCCATATGCGTGTGGAGTTTGCATGTTCTCCCCGTGCCTCAGGGGATTTTCCTTTGAGTTCTCCGGTTTCCTCTGGTCGAAAAACATGCACTGTAGGTTGACTGGCACCTTGGAAGGTTTGTCCCTAGTGTGTGTGAATGTGTGTGTGAATGTGTGTGAATGTGTGTGTGTGTGTATGTGTGTATGCCCTGTGATGGGTTGGCATTCCATCCAGGGTGTATCCTGCCTTAATGCCCATAGACGCCTGAGATAGGCACAAACTCCCCGTGACCCGAGGGAAGATCGGATATAGCGGTAGAAGATGAATGAATGAATGAATGAATGAATGGACAAACAATTGACAGACAAAACACAGATTCACGCAGAGTGCTTATTAAACACACAGAAGCCGATGTGTGACTACATGGCATGTGCGTTTATGCTTCCTGGCTGTGACACCTGCTAATGATGCCACTCCCGTCCATTGGGCAACATTTCAGGTTCATTTCCATAACGATATGTGCCAATGCAGCTGGACTTCCTAAAAGGGACCTAAGTGAAGTGTGCATTTTGAGATGTGAACCTGAAATGAGTTTTGGTCTAGGCCTACCTAACCGGCATTACTAATAATGAAATTTGATTTACCTGCACATATGAAATTCGATTTGATTGCCACACTGCATTGCAACGTGCTATATGCAAACATTAAATGAAATATCGGCTGTCCAAATGTATGCAGTTGCTCCTGCCCTATCATCATCATCAAACTGTGCTCACAAATTCTGATTTTAAAATGTAAAAATGCCCTAATAAAGGTGTAAAATGTTTATCCAACAGGACAGAATTGACCAAAACAGTGATCACAGATAAACAAATTTAGTGCATAGCCAATGTCATTGATTAGGATGCAAATGCAAGTGCTCAAATGATCCACAAACATATTCATATGATGTCATTTCACATGTGATAGAGCAAAAGGAGGAGAAAATATGTTGCATCAAATGGTTAGCCCCTTGTGTTTTCAACGAGCACGTATAAAGGTTCAGTCGATTGGCTGTCTTGCCAGTGTTAGAATTGCAATCTGGAGGAGATTTTAGCTAACTTCAGTGCACAAGGTCAGAATTTGTTGTTTTGAAAGTTTTTCATTCATATTAGTAAGCCTAAATGAACTGACATTAATTGAAGTCATTGTGTATGATGTATCCTTTTAAAATTGCAGTGATTAGGCCAATACTTCCTGAGACTATTCTGGATTATTACTGACGTTATGGATCACTATTCAAATTACACACAAATCGAAGAATTCTATCTTCTCGGATTTCCAGGACTCACTCCGGAATATTACACATTAGTGGGAACTGTCCTTCTCTTAATTTATCTTGTACTTGCAGGAGGAAACATGTTCACTATTGTCTTTTTTTGTTATGTAAAGAACCTCCGAAAACCGACCTACTTAATTTTCTGTAATCTTGCTATAGTGGACATTGCTTTTGGAACCATCACGATGCCTAAAACTATTGCAAAGTACCTGCTAGATGATCAAACTTTAACATTTCAGGGATGTTTTGTTCAGATGTTTTTGGTCCATTATTTTGGTGCTGTCACTTCATTCATTTTGCTTTTAATGGCCATCGATCGTTTTATCGCTATATGCAATCCGCTTAGATACCCTATTCTTGTTACAAATCATTCTATGGCAATTGCATGTGGCATATTTTGGTTGATTCCCGTCTCATGGCTGACAGTCATAATTCACCAGACTGTGGGCATGCCTTTCTGTGACTCTAATATTATAAGCCATTTGTTTTGTGACCAAAATTCAATATCTTTATTGGCTTGTGGAGATCTAATGGCTCTGAGATTGCTTTTCCTTGTTATGACTATGATTGTAATGCTGGGGCCGCTTGTTTTCATCATATTTTCTTATTTGGCAATAATTATAACTGTATTAAAAATGCCAGTCATTCAGGCAAAGTACAAAGTGTTCTCTACATGTAGCCCTCAGCTTCTTATAATATGTCTTTACTATTTGCCACGATGTGCTGTCAATATAACAGACATAAACATACAAATGCGTATTAGTACTCGTGTTATACTCGTCATGTGGTACAGCATACTTCCCCCACTTGTCAACCCATTTATATTTTTCTTTCGAATTAAGGAAATCCGAGAAGCTATAATCGTTACATTTGGGAAAAAAAGAATAAGTGATAAAATAAATGTTTCCTCAAACATAAAGTAAAAATGTTCTCAGTAGTACTATTCTAGTAAACAATGTGCACATAAAAATGTTTTAAGAACCTTGTAAATGTTATTTCATCATATTATCCATAAATCATATAAAATATCCTGCTTGCTAAAGAACATGTTATTGTTTAAACAGTTAACTGAACGGTGAATATTACCACGTAGTGATATATGTAATAAATGCTAATATTTAAGTTTGTAATATATTCATTTTTATTATTGTGATATTTAAAAATATAAGAAACTATTTAAAAATAAATAAACTGAGTTTTAATTTTAACTGGTTTTCAATCAATGGTTGTATCAATTATATAAATAATAACAAAATGACTATAGGGTTTTTATTTGTTTGTTTATAAGATGTTTTTAAAGAAGTGCGTGGTGTGTGTGTGTGTGTGTGTGTGTGTGTGTGTGTGTGTGTGTGTGTGTGTGTGTGTGTGTGTGTGTGTGTGTGTGTGCTCCTAATATTTCATTTTATTGAATGTTGGGTGTTGGCTTGGCTATCACACTGAAGAGCAAGGATTGTTTCATTGAAGCATTGAAGTACACTGTATTTCAGAGATAATAAAGAAAGAATAAATATATTTATTTCTTTTTTTCATATGTACAAATAACATACGTATACAGAGTGTCCAGCGCTATAACAAATAAAAGCTGATAAATAGTTAAAAATGTACAGCGGCAAAAATAGTAAACCATTTCTACTTCACATATTTGTTGGACCACAGGCATCACTTACTGGAACTTACAAGTAATTAAGAATCTGCTTCGAATGCCTTTATGGCAGATACCACACAGATAGTTGGTATATTGCATGTTATGATGGGTGTATATGTAATTATTAAAGTGAAAAGAAGCTTTACCATCATTTGCGGTTTAATAAAAATATAAGTGGGTATAATAACAGTCAGGGAATGATTGTTGGCAGTGTCAAGCAGGTCATCAATGCTGCTACAGAGACAAGATGGAAACATCACCAACATGAGATATGTAGAAAGAGTTCAATATTATCAAAAATTCAATAATTATTCAATAATATTCAACAAGCATAAAAAGATGCATGCATGCTTTAAGGAAGACAACTTTGCCACTACACAGAGCTGGTGCCTGTTCATAACTAACGGGCTAGGTGGAGCACAAGGAATCCAATTAGAGGACACATAATCAGCAACAATAACTTGCAAAATCAAGGTATATAAACAACTAATACAGTGCAAAGGGTAGAGATTGTCATTTTTTAATATCCATATTTTACCGATTTCACAAAATATCCTGGAAAAATGTTCCTATCCCTCTTCGTACATATCAATTTGTTAATTTCTCAGGGGATCTCATTAATATAATCACATAACTATAGTTTCTCATTTTTAATACATTAAAAGTCACAAATCTTTCAATGTGTAATTTTGTTATTTCCTCTTGTATTATATATATAATATATATATATATATATATATATATATATATATATATATATATATATATATATATATATATATATATATATATATATATATATATATATAAATTAATCTGTGGAGGCATATGCCCTTGATATGGCCTTCCTACACATTCTTTACTGGGTGAAACTCCACAAGTCAATAGCGCCTCTAATTGACTGTAGTTCCACATGATATAAAATATCAACCAGTGTACACAGTATATTCTGTTTCAGGAAATGGCCTGTTAAAAGATCAAATCTCATAAAATAAAGTCCTATTAAAATGACTTGGGACCCCTATTTCCTGTAATGAACCTATATCATGTATCATGAACGATTCTGTAATTCTATAATAATAATTCTATACATTTGGCCTGTAGTGTATATCAGGCAGGAATGCACGTTGAACAAACCAAAACAAAAGCGGCCATCTAAACTCTCTAGGGTTGTGGTGTGATCCGATGTAAATGATATGCATGACGTCAAACAATGCTAAAAGCCTCAACAGTACCGATTTTTCACCCGACACCTTGACGAGAGATCATCATTTCATCACAACATTGTGAGAGTCTGGACCAAAGTTTAGGCAAGGTATATATATATATATATATATATATATATGTAAATGTAAATGTATAATTCTAGTACATTTAGTGACGACGTATTTTGTGTCTGTACAATTCTTACCGATTTTACTAATTCACCAAGAAAGTCTTGTGTAAGTTATATTGCAAACAAATGTGCTCTTTTTTGTCAGATGACTAGCAATACTGAAACTTTGTACAAAAACTACACGGGCAACATTCCTGAATTTGTGCTCCAAGGATTCACGGGACTCTCTGATAAGTATAACGGATTGGTAGGAACATTTTTCTTCTTGATTTATCTGATGCTGGCATCAGGGAACCTTTTCGTCCTTGTATTTGTGGCATGTGAAAAAAGTCTGCAGAAGCCAACGTACATCATCTTCTGTAATCTTGCAATATCGGATCTGGGATTCGGTACTACAACTCTGCCCAGAATCGTTGCTAACTACTGGATGTCAGAGAAGATCATGTCATTCAATTCTTGCTTAACACAAATGTTTTTTGTTCATTATTTTGGTGCTTGCACCTCGTTTCTTATGGCGTTAATGGCCCTTGATCGATTTGTTGCCATATGTAACCCGCTGAGATACCCAGTTCTTATTAAGAACTCCACTATTGCGATTCTTTGTTCAGTGCTTTGGACAGGAAACCTCGTCCAGCTTTGTGTCATTGTTTTTCTTGCCCTCAGTGTGCCCTATTGTGGGCCAAATAATATAAATCAATGCTACTGTGACTATATCTCAATAACTAACTTGGCATGCGCAGACATAACGGCCATAAAAAACACTAGCACTTCTATTGCTATGACAGTACTGTGGGGTCCTTTATTTTATATCATTTTTTCGTATGCGGCTATCATTATTTCCGTCATGAAAATGTCACATAAAGAGGGACGATATAAAACCTTCTTAACATGTACCCCACAGCTGTTCATCATCTCCTTGTACTATCTCCCAAGAAGTTTTGTGTACGTCGCATTCGTTATCGGGTTCCATTTTGAAACAAACCTTCGTGTTGCCGTGGTAATGATGTACAGCCTTTTTCCAACCCTTATCAATCCACTAATATATTGCTTTAGGACAAAAGAAATTAAAGACACGTTATTTAGAAAATTTAAGCAAAGGCAGGTGAGGGTAAAATAAAACAACTTGAAGAACATTAGACATTAAACTATTTGTCATGCTTAATTTATCAGCATGTCTAGCATACAAATCTGTACCTGTCACTTCTTATAAATGTTAGTTTGATAAATACAAGACAAAGTAAATGTTATTAGTTAAGAAATTGCATTCATCTTTTATCAATTCATTCTGTACTCATTTGCAATAAAAATGTATTTAAGTATGCAAGATAAAAAGTGCACATACAAATTTTACAAAATGTTCATGCCTGATAAAAAAAATTAATCCATAAAGTAATTTTATAAATCAATGCATAATATTTAAATACATAATACATCTTTTAGCTATTTAAACCTAGGTTCTGTTGACATTTGTTTCAAACAAACCCAGCATGACCAATTTAGGTGTGGAAGTTCGGGTCTTTTTGGAAACGTTATCTCCTGTTTTTTTATGTATATGTGTATCTGTGGTTATGAATAAATCCAGGCTTTCATGGATCATTGTAATTACTATCTGGCATGGTAACTTAATTGGTAAGCACCAGGATGTTTGTGTATGGAGTTCACTAGATATAAAATATATTGTAATATGCATTTTCTATATTCATCAGCATTTAAAATGTATAATTTGAAGACCTTTCTGGTGTAGTTTTAATTGTTATTATTCTAATCTGCTAGTCAAAAGCTTCCAGATTGTCTTTATTTGAGATAAAACACTATTTTGTATGTAAATTGATCTCCATAAGTGGAACTGATTCACCATTTTCATAGATCTTAGAAAAACATGTATTTTTTAATAACAAGTTAATGGTCCTTAAGTTCCATATCAAAATAACATTATAAATCACTCGTTTTCAATAATGGCATTAATATGAGGGGCACAATATATATGAATACATGTACATCCATATTACACAGCTTATTTGACATAGGAATAATGTGTAGTGAATAGGCAGAATTTGTCCCAAAAATAAATCCGAACCATAAATAAAAGAAAAATAACCACTGACGCAAATGTCTTTTTGTATTACTCAAATAAATAAAAGATACACATAAATGTCATCTACATATCATAACATCAGAAAAATACAACTCATAGTACATCAATTATTGCTGGAATCAACTCTAAACCCTCGACCACAATCATTTTCAAGACACTGATCACTAAAGAGCAACTTGTTAATGGCAATATAGGGGTCTATATTTTACTCCAATAAGTTCTCTCGCTGTTCATACTCAAAATTCAAAGATTATATGTCAACTGAAGTAGAAACCATGCACCTCTTTCCAACAAGTTGAGTGACTCAATGTTTCTGGTTCATATAAGGTTTTTTTTTACAGCAATGACTTGGAAATGGCTCTAAGCTGTATTAAGTTGCACGTTATCCTCTCCAGTGACGTCCTACCTTTTTACAATAGCTTAAATCGAAGACTTCAAATAGCACTATGTCCAGCTTGCTCACAAATTAAACAGTGGGACCCCCCCCCACACACACACACACAACTGTGACATTTCCCTTTTGACTTGTTTGTTGGGTAGGGTGAGTAGTAGGCCTACTGGCATCTGTTGAAACTTATAGTCTCAGTTGATGTTGTCAAGTGGGCTTGAATAGTTCATTAGGACACTTGGGCTCTTGTTTCCTTGATAGCATCATGATTCACCTTTAATTCCGAGTAGACTTTGGTCTGTCTAATTTTATCATTGGTGTCTGAGTCTCTACATAATCTAATCAGACGAAATTTGTCCATGGTGGTGTGTCGAGACAGAAGTACCATTACAGTCATTTTCAGGTTCATAGATCAGGTAAAAAATAAGAAACTGAGTCATGGCCTTATCTTCTAAAGCATTTAGCTTTTTACTTTTGATATAGGTGTAGCTCAGTGGTCTAAGGCGCTGAGCTGCTGATCGGAAGATCTGGGTTTGACCCTTGGGTCTTTGACCAAGACCCTTAACCCTCTGTGCCCCAGGGTTTCCTGTATCATGGCTCTGACCCCAGCTACCAAACAACAAGCTGGGATATGCGAATAAGAGAATTTCACTGTGCTGTAATGTATATGTGACAAATAAAGGCTATAAAAGGCTATGCTTAAAGACTTACACACGACTTTCATCTGTGGCAAGGTCACCTCAAAATTTCACTCATCCGCCATCTACAGGTGCGAAGATGAACTGACATAATCCTTCTCTATTGGTGTTCCTAATTAAAGGGCAGGGGGTGTTTTTAATCCCATTACACAATCATGCAGTCCATATCAATAAAACGCAGAGGTATTCTGTCTATAAATGTAAGATCAGATGTTTACGATTACATCAAAGTTTACTCAAAGCCCCCAGTGTAAGTGCTTAAAATCTCAACAAGAGCTTCATCCCTTCATCTATGGACAGCATTGGAAGAGCGTGGATCAAAACCTTTGGAAGGTATGACTCAGGAGTCGTGGATACAACGACTGCACTTTGTACCATTTACATGTGCATCTAATTTCACAAAATCGAGGATTCCTTTATAAATCAAGAAAGATTTGTCACTGACTCCAGTGCCTAGACAATTATCTTGTCAGATGACAACACTGTACAAAAACAGTACAAGCAATATTGCTGAATTTGTGCTCCAAGGATTTACAGGAATTCCTGCGGAGTATAATGGATTGGTAGGGATCATTTTCCTATTGATTTATCTGGTGCTGGCATTTGGGAACCGTTTTCATCATTGTATTTGTGGCATGTGAAAAATGTCTACAGAAGCCAACGTACATCATCTTCTGTAACCTTGCTCTGTCAGATCTGGGATTTGGAACTACAACTCTGCCGAAAATCATTTCTAAGTACTGGATTTCTGAGACCATATCAATCAATGCTTGTTTTACGCAGATGTATTTAGTTCATTATTTTGGAGCTTCCACTTCCTTTCTTTTGGCATTAATGGCTCTCGATCGTTTTGTGGCCATATGTAACCCATTAAGATACAAGGTTCTTATAACACACTATACTACTGCAATTATTTGCTTAGTTATTTGGACAGTAAGCCCTTTAATACTTACTGTGATTTTACCATCTGCCATTAATATGCCTTATTGTGGCCCAAATATTATACGTAACTATTACTGCGAGTTTACTTCACTAACTAACCTAGCTTGTACAGACATAACAGCCATAAAAAAAATCAGTCTTTCTGTTGTTTTGGCAATACTGTGGTGTCCTTTAGTTTATATTATATTTTCATATGTGGCCATCATTATTTCAGTCATGAAAATATCAAATAAAGAGGGGCGATATAAAACATTTTTAACATGTACTCCACAGCTGTTGATCATTTCGATTTACTATCTCCCCAGAAGTTTCGTGTATGTCACATTTATTTTTGGATATCGCTTTGAAGCAAACCTCAATATTGCATTGATACTGATGTACGGTCTTTTCCCTGCTCTCATCAATCCGCTCATATACTGCTTTAGGACAAAAGAAATTAAAGACACATTAATGAGGAAAGTTAAGCAAAGACAGGGGAGGGTAAATCGAAAAACATTTTTAACTTAAAGAACATGGTATTTATTCAAATATGTTTTTTAAAGCGTAATTGGTTTGATAAGATAAACGCCATATATGTAAACTGAATAAACATCCATATAAATCAAGGGTAATGTATACTCTTTGCAAATGCTTCAATGTATGTATTCAGTAAAATTACATAAATGCCTATACCTCACTGATAATAACATAACATATAGTCTTTGCAAATCTCCCTGCAAGTTTTTGTTTTCTATTTCATATCTATTTGTAGTTTACCTCTCCCAATACTGTTTTGAGCTCTGTGTTTGGATTTACATTTGGATTTTTTACCTGCTGGAATAAACTTTAGATGCACTTTCAATAGTCTGTTCATTTTGTGCATTTTGTGTAATAATTCTGTTTGCACTATTGTGTAATTGTGTGTCCATTTCCATCCACTACATATATATATATATATATATATATATATATATATATATATATATATATATATATATATAAAGAAATATTAGTATTCAATATTAAAAAAGAACAGTGAGTAAACATTTAAATGTCCATCAAAATTTTTTTATGTGTTTTTATGACTCTTTTAACAAAAGAGTCATTCCTACATCCTGAGGGAACATGCCACACAAGATAAATGAATGAAATGAATATTACAAGCAACACATATGCTAATAAATTAATAGCTTGAATATCTAACGCTGTCAAAAAGATACAGTATAAAAAGTGAATATGTTGATAAATATAATAGATATCAGAATTTAATGGTGTCTTAATGCCAAAGAATATAATACAACAGGTTGTCCTTTGTTTATAATAGGAAATGCTGAATACATGATATATTCACTATAGGCAAATTATTTGAAAGCACTACTTTTGGATCCTGTATTCCGAATATATAAAACAAAGTGTTGCCTCTCTAAGGGTGTGAATAGGATTACGTCAAAGTATGCTCAAAGCCTCAAGAGTAAGAGATAAAATCACAACAAGACCAAGATTCATCCCATAGTCTTTTGGCAGCATTGTAAGGGCCTGGATCAATATTTATGGAAGGTATGAATTGAGAGCTCTGGATCTTAATCAAATAATTTTTTTTTAACCCACAATAGATTATCCTTTATCCTATGAAAAGACACATTGTAAACATTTGTGCTCTTTTTTTTCTTGTCAGATGGTAACATTGTACAAAAACAGCACAAGCAATATTCCTGAATTTATCCTTCAAGGATTTTCAGGGATTCCTGCTGAGTATTATGGATTGGTAGGAATCATTTTCTTCTTGGTTTATTTGACGTTGGCTTCTGGGAACATTTTCATCCTTGTATTTGTGGCATGCGAAAAAAGTCTGCAAAAGCCAACGTACATCATCTTCTGTAACCTTGCACTATCAGATCTGGGATTTGGAACGACAACTCTGCCCCGAATCATTGCTAAGTACTGGATTTCTGAGATCATATCGTTCAATGCTTGTTTTACCCAAATGTATTTTGTTCACTATTTTGGTTCTTGCACCTCCTTTTTCATGGCATTAATGGCCCTTGATCGATTTGTTGCTATATGTAACCCACTGAGATACCCAGTTTTAATTACACACTCCACTATTATTATACTTTGTACAGTGCTTTGGATAGGAACCCTTTTTTTACTGGGTTCTATTGCAGCACACGCTCTCAGTGCGTCATACTGTGGCCCGAATATTATACGGCAATGTTACTGTGACTTTATTTCATTAAGTAACCTAGCATGTACAGATGTAACGTACATAAAAACCACTAGTACTTCTATTGCTATGACAGTACTGTGGGGTCCTTTATTTTATATTATATTCTCTTATGTGGCTATCATCATTTCAGTCATGAAAATTTCAAATAAAGAAGGACGACATAAAACGTTTTTAACATGTACCCCACAGCTGTTCATCATCTCCTTGTACTATTTCCCCAGAAGTTTTGTGTATATTGCATCTGTTATTGGATATCGTTTTGAAACAAATCTCAATATTGCGCTGATATTGGTGTATAGTCTTTTCCCTGCCCTCATTAATCCACTCATATATTGCTTCAGGACAAAGGAAATTAAAGACACATTAATGAGGAAAATTAAGCAAAGGCAAGTGAGGGTAAAATAGAAAAAAATAAAATAAGTCAATAAACTTTAACTGAAAGGAAACTATTTTATCTCTGTGATATTCTGAATGTGGATGAAAGATATGACTCTTTCGTAGCCTGGTTCATGAAATTCCTATCAGATATGGTCGTTATTTTTTTAAATGCTAAAAATCAAATATTGTCTCACAACCTCATTTTTTTCATGCTCCATGAGATGCAAATTACTTTAAGGCACATAAAAAAAGGATATAATAACTTGTGTAAATGACTTGATGCTAAATTGTCTTCCGGATTCTTGTTGCTGTTATAACCCATTTACCGTCCCTCTTCCTTATTGTTTTGCTAACATAAGATTGTGTAAAAATTTGGCAAAAACAACCTGGCTGCCTGATACCAGCTAATAATACCAGGGTGTTGCTTAATTTACTTCTTTAAATGCAGTGGTTAAAAAAAAAAAATAAAATATATAATATATATATATATATATATATATATATATATATATATATATATATATATATATATATATATATATATATATATATATATATATATATATATAGAATGACATTTTAAATGCTTATAGGATTTAAGTCTAAATTACAACGCTATCTCTGCTATTGTCATCAAGATAGAATGTGGTGTTTTTGCATCTTTTAAGAATCTATAAGGTAGTTTTAGAATGTTGCTAGAAGAAGGCACTTCAGAGTTTGGCTTGAATTAACATCATAAAACTGTTCATCTATATTTTGTTTTAGCATAATACTCAACTTTGTGAGAACTTGTTATTTCCGGTAATATCCACAGCATACATACCATTTTTGCATCAGAATTTGCAATATATAATATATATAATGGGCCTACAAGGACATCAGTGCATTCTTTTTGAAAAACACTTGGAAAAAAAAATAAAATAAATTAAAAAAAAAAAAAAATATATATATATATATATATATATATATATATATATATATATATATTTGTTTTTTGCATACTCAATGTTTGTCTTATTTTTTGTTCAACTATATACAGTTTAGAGTTTCGATCCGAGAGGCAGCTCACACTGATAATGAAAAAAAAATGTATTAAGATGAATTGAGATCTTTACTGTGCTTAATATTGTTCCAAATAATACTGCATTTTCATTTCTATTTGTAATCCAATTAATGAGTGTTTTGGCTCATATATGCTTATCTTGTGAATATTATATTTAAACATTCACTTGTAAATAAATTTCACAGACACTTTTGTGAATTATCCAAGTCCTGTTGTCCCTGCTAATGCTACTGATTGTGCAAAGTCATGGTTAAAAAAATAAAACAGTTACCTTATATATAATATGTTTATTATATGATATAGACTGTTATAGGAGAAAGGGATACTTTTAAACATGCCTACTGATTTATTTATTTTTTTAATATTGGAATGTTAAGGAATATACCTGGGGTTTTGCATTATGAGACATACTTTATTGCTCGTAATGAAAATCAAGACTTCAAGCACTTAAGCGCCATCGTGTGGTGAATTCATGAACTTCAACTTAAGATATAATACCCTTTTATTGTGATAGAGATTCCAGTGTATGTGTTTTTTTTTAAATAGCACCCTCATGTGGTAACTTCATGAACTACAGGATGGAGGGTATATTTTGCTCTTACCTGTGACGTTGAAACACTGTCACGTGATCAAATTCCCTGCACTAAATATGGTTCCCTTTTGTTTTTAGTGTGTATTAAAGATTTCATTCAAGTTCCTAATTACACATTTTTTTTAAATAATGTACCTATTAAAAAGCACTTCTGAACATTTTTAAAGGTATATTTCAAATCTCAAACTCATTTAGTTCTCTCACTTATTATCAGCATTATTGGGAGTGACGAGGATGGACTATAAGGATTATAAATGAGTTTATTAGAGAGACAGCGCATGTAAGATGTTTTGGAGACGCGGTGAGGAAGACTAGATTGAGATGGTTTGGACATGCACAGAGAAAGGACATGGGGTACATAAGCAGAAGAATGCTGAAGATGGAGGTGTCAGGCATTAGGAAAATGGGAATGCTGAGCAGGAGGTTCATGGATGTGGTGAGGGAAGACATCCAAACATACAAGACAGCCAAAAGAAGGAGATTTTGTGTCAGCATTATCCACACCAGCCTCTGACTCATATCCTGAGGTAAAAGTCTTTCATAACCTCTTCACTTGGTCAATATTGGACTGCAATCAAGCCTGATTAGGATTATGTATATTTTGCAAGGATAATGACCAATCAGCTTAATCAAATATGTTAGATATTCACTTAGCTACTAAGATTTTAGACAATAATTTATCACACACATTCTTGTACAACACCCAATTTTCTTATAGTATAACTTAAGTATAACTCTTCTAAATAACAGCATTTCCATATTATTCTAATAAAACACATGTTTCTTAAAGTTGAAAAAGTTCCTGCCAAAATAGGATAGAAATTGTATTGTAATCTGTGTATTTATTTCTGGACACAGGAAGTACATTTTAAACCAGAAAGGTGTTTAATGGTGAATCTGTTCAGTACATAAAAGTACACTCAAACTTCAAAATGTACTATATGAGGCCTTCGAGTTCCAATCAAATAACATAAGGAATGTTAAGTGTTATGTTGCACATTATGAACAACTTGAACTGTGTACGAAAAGTTAATATTTATAGTAATAACGTCTTCTAATGTTTATATAAAGAATACGGAAAGTGTTACACTGCCGTTAAGAGCGACTGCAATCTGTAACCATTACATGCTGATAACAATTTCAAATAATGTGTTCTTCATCACCGTCTGCATCACAATCATGAGGTTGAATGACAGAAAGGCTGGCTATGTCCTCAAAAACATCTGAATAGGTGGTAAAGTGAACTCCTAGGTCCAGGAGGCTCTCCCAGTGCGAGATGTTCCCAGAGGCAGGTCTGTCTGAAGGGGTTTGGGCGTCTCTGAAGGGTGAGGGAACAGACACTATGAGCTGTCCACTTGACCAGTCTGTAACATAACGGAAAAAAGTTATAGTGCCTAAAATGTATTTTAGATAACAGGAAAGTAGTTAATGTATGTAAAAAGTACATGTTTTCAGGATATAACTGGTTGGTGGAAACTGGATGTGTGCACACACTGGTTCCTGCTACTACAATTGCTATAACCAGGAACTGTGATATGAGCTGGATATGAGCCATGTTTATGCAAAACACTAATTATAAGCTGTAATCACTGGTCCATTTTTATTAAATAATGTTGGTACATTAGTTTAAAACGTCAACAAAACTTGTGTATGGGAAATATTGAGCTGGCTAAAATAGTTTTGAATACGGTTCTTAATAAATATGGTTCTTTGTAGTACATACCCTCACTCGCATGCTCATGGTTCTTGTCGTGTGCACCCAAAAAGCAGAGCTCTCTTTCGCAGTCAAATTCTGAGCAAGTAAAAGAGCTGTGGCTATTGCTTTCTGATGAGCACTCTCCTACATGGCTTGGATCTAGTGGAATGCTCAGATTTTTAACCTCATCTGCTGAGAGGAAACGAGGAGGATCTGTAAGTTCAGGGGTCAGATTGGAAAGAAGGTGGGGTTGATGGTTTTTGCCCCCATTGTCTGCTTTACCATAATTTCTTGTGGTATACGAAATGCCATGTGCAGGAGCCGAGGATTCTGAGCAAGTATTAGAGTCCAATTTCCTTGTTTCTTCACACATGGATGGAAAAACATGAGAATAGTGTGGTGTTTGGGGGTTTTCGGAACCCTTAATCAGGCCTAATCTATTATAATCTATTGTGTTTATTTGCTGAGGCTTGCTATTAGAGCAGCATGTTGTGTATGTACTGTCAATTTCATAGTACTCTAGCTCACTTCTGCCAAACCCTGTTAGATTGCTATGGCTAAAGCTTTCAACTCGTTGCCTCAGCTCCCCTGCAGCTATCAGATCTGGTTTCTTGCTGTTCTCGTTAGGAACATTTTGGACACCACCGTCACCATTATCTGGACTGAATACCACATTATCTGTGCCATGCTGTTTCATTGGTGCTGTAATACAGGGTTGCGTTCTGGGTTTTATATGCCAAAATGTCCCTCGTCTCTTCAGGACAACACAGAGGCATAATATTAGCAGTATGAGAGTTATTGAGAATACAATAGCAATAATCCATAAAGGTGGGCGTTTCCAGGTTTGAAGGCAATCTTCTTTGTACTCAGCAGCAGATGTGCATGGGCCGCACAGGGATGAAGAGTCGTTCTGTAAACAAACACACCAGCTATTTTCTGTCGATGGTGAAATACAGTCACTGCTACTCAAACAAGACTGAGTCTGGCAGAATTCCTTAAAGCAAGGGGTGAGGATGCAGTGGTCTGGAGGCACACAGTCATTCTGGTAGAGGGAAGGACTGGGTTTCACCTCTACAATCTCATTGTATCCACTGAAGGGTAGGACATATCCATTAAGTTTTATGTAGTCCACGCAACCTACAAAAGCTGAAGGCAGGGATATAAAAGAATAAGCGAAGACTTGTTGAATTGTTCTAATCTATTCTGGCATTTTATTGCAGTAAAAAACACTGTTTATACCCAAACTTTACCTTAATATCAGTAAATAATATAATAAATAGATAAATATATATTTTTTTATTTAGTAGATAGCTGTAATTTAGATGTTTGACGTACATTTTCATAACTATATATTTGTACTATAATATTTGTGAATAATATAACGTTTCATCCAGTCAAGAATATAAAAATTCCTTTTTAGTTTCACATTCTTTTTTCCTTTGTTTGCATTCTACAATCGTAATTCCATAAAACCTGCTTTGTCTAATCTCCATTTAATCCTAGAATAATCTTAATAATATATAATTATATCTTAAACATAATGATATGAATAGTTTGTATTTGTTATATTTAAAATAAATTCATGTATTCATTTAGTCTTAAACATTTCGGGAAAAAATGGTCCACGACAATATTAGTGTCAATAATATACTGACCTAACTTTGAATCTCTTGAATCAGCAGATGCTGTTGATCCCAGAGTGATCATCTCTAATAAAACAGCTGTTTGGCTAATGATGCTATGGGTAATATTCCTAACAAGTTGCTCATCCAGAATTATAATAATATTTGGTCCATGTCTGTGCAAGAGAAGGACATGCCATTGTCCATCTGACACAGTACTCTCCGTACCAAGTTCCCACTTCTGTCCTGACATTACATGTGTGAATCTGAACAGAGGTTTCCCATCAATTATCTGAAAAGGGAAAAAAAAAACATCAAAGGGATTAAACAGTACTGTGCCAAAAAATACTGTGAGGATTATTGTATCAATACAATTCCACAAGATAAAGTAAGATAAATTGCCTCTATTTACCTCTAGTTTTAGGTTCACCGTTTGGCTTTGACAAAAAATTAAAACGCTGTCTTTTTTGAATGTCCTCATTCTGATCTCGAAACTGATGAAACCTTGAACAGCTCCATTTTTCGGATCCAGAAACGCTTGAAGCAACTGGTTCCTAATATAGCTTTCCTTGACAACAAACTCAACGTATGATCCTTCACTCACAAACAATCCGTGATCCTCTGAGACATCTATTGGGTAAACTGACATTATTCACAAGCTCCTAACAGTTTTAATGTTCAGTATTGATTTTGTTCTTTTAAATGAGAGTTGAATATACAATAACACTTTATTAAACTAATTAAAAGAGAAGAGATAAAGAAAACTGCATTACAAGTATCACAGTTCGGTCCAGTGTAATTTTCAGCACATTGGCAGTAGTAATGAGACCAGAAATCTTGGCACACTCCTCCATTTAGACATTTACTGCTGCTGCAAGGGGCTACATCTGCCCGTGGACAGCTATAAAACACACCGAGCAAAAACACAACATTTCACAGTGTATATTCCCAAGAAAGGCATATATGTCATGTGTGCATATATTTCAAATCCTCTCTATGCTTAAAATGCTTACGCCCAAACTTACGTCTTGAGTATTTTGTGAGATGCCAGTGCCTTTGAAGTGTTAAGTAAAACATCATTCAACTTCATATTTCTCACACATCCAACAAAGTTATGAGTTCTCACTTGATAGGGCCTCAGCAAAATTACATCCATGGACTTTACTCCTCCCATGGTTAAGTTATTGCTTCTAACATCCAGAGACCTGCATGAAAAATATACTACTATTAGTACTTTATAGCACCAAGTAAAAGTGACGTGCAACAAAATGAAATCGACAAAAACTTTATAATTGATAGATGTTCTATTATAAAGTCGGGTGTGGCAAATCACTTGCTCAGGCATCCGGCACCAGAAAATTTGGTGTCAGGGGTATTTGTTTTTATTTGTAATTATTTGAAGACAGCACATTATAGTTTTTTCGTCTCCAGGATGAATTTTGTTCACCCATTGGAATGCATCTTTAAGTTGTGACATTTCTAACTACAACCTCCCCAGTGTTGGGGAGTTACTAGTTACATGTAACGGCGTTACGTAATTTAATTACAAAATAAAAGTAAAAGTAATCCGTTACAGTTCCTGAGAAAAATCATGTAATTAAATTACAGTTAATGTTTAAAATTTTGACCACCACCCAACACTCATCCGCACCGGTAGACAAAAGATTTTGTCCGCAAGAACCCCCCCCCTCCCATCAACAATTTGATTCTGAAGAAGCTCCGTTTCGAAAATATATATCCCACAGTGCCACCTAGTGGACAAATGAAAGTAATCAAAAACATAATTGAATGTAATCAGTTACTTTATTTTATAAAGTAATTGACAAGTTACACTACTTATTACATTTGGAATAGGGTCATTTGTAATCTATAATCTATTACATTTCCAAAGTAACCTTCCCAAACACTGGATATGATATTATATGATACACAATATCATATCCTACCTCTGGATCCCAATACCTTCATGCTGTGACAAGCAAAAATCTCTTTGTTCATCAGCACTGCAGCTGTCAACCTCCAATGAGGCTATCTGCAAAAAAAGGACAGAATTATATATCATATAAGAATATAATATAAGAACATTTAGACATTTTGTTTGACACTAACATACAACACTTTTTTTTGGATATAACTTCATGGTTAATTAGACCAAATCAGAAGTGTATTTCATGTTTAGTGTGTGGTTAAATAACCCACATTTCCAATTCTCCTAACAGTGACATTGTGGAAACGCCCATCAGCCACTGGTTTGCCTGTCTCCAGTCTTGTAACCCCTGAACCGAGATCAAAAGAGAGACGTAGCCTTCCATCCACAATTTCAAGTGCAAGAAACTCGGAATTCGTCAGCTCTCCCGGATTGTACAAAAGCAAAGAGTCCTGTTTCACAGTTGCAAATTCCAGAGAGATAAAATTGTATCTGGGATTCAGAGGTGGGAATTCCAAATAGGACAACTCCTCAAAGCCATAACTGTGCTCTTGACAGTTAACTCCGCTAATACCTAGAATATTAGAATATTAAAGTGTAAATAGTCACACTAATGTCAATTATGAAAGTATCAATGTATTACTTTTATGCCAAAGAAAAATGCATCTTACCAAATGGACAGTGGCAAGCATACCCTGTTAAAAGATTGGCGCACTGGCCATGAAGGCAAGGGGATGATGCACAATAGTCTATGACATAATCGCAGAATCTTCCTGTGGTAAATAAAAGTTCATTATTTTGCATCATGTCTCAATGGAAGCATGTGATGGCTCTCGACCTGCTCGCCATCATTTGCTAGTGTGTGGAAATGGCTTAAGTCACCAAATTGGGAAAAGTAGAATAAATGAACACATAAACGCATCGGTTACCTTCATATCCAGGCCTGCAGTCACAGAAAAATCCTCCTTGTATGTTCCAACATGTCCCACCATTTGAACACACTACTTGCTGACACTCGTTATCAACAATAGAACAGTGGAGTCCAGAGAAACCCTCTGAGCAATGGCACAGAAATCCTCCAGGGTTATTAAAGCAGCTGCCTCCGTTTTCACAAGGGTTTTCTAGGCATTCGTCTATATCATGCTCGCACCTCGTTCCCGTGAAGCCAGCAGGGCATGAACAGTTAAAAACCTCTGCATACTGAGGAGATACAATGATGAGACGGGAACTCTCCAAAACAGAAACATCTTGAGTGATGTGGATGTTTTTGTTACAAGTGGCCCCATTATGGCAGGGTTTGATTGAGCAAGGGTCACTGGTTATTTGAGTTATAGTCACGTTGCTCTGTACCTCAAGTAACTTTTTGTGCATGCGCGAGATGCCACTTGCCACAGTTCCACTCAGATACAGTCCGTTGTAACTTTTCATCGCTGCAAGAAGAACGGTTTCGTTGCCTTGTATCCTCATTCCGAATACATGACTCTTGGATGCTTGCAAATTAAAGAGGCTGTCCAGAGCTTTCGCAAACTTAAGGTAGTTCAGTGATAAAAAGTTCTCAAGATTAGTAAAAGAGACATAGAACAAGACGCAATTGTCAAAGGATAAATTGGTAAAGCCTTTATAATTGACGTAGATGCTGTTGTTAACCGATGGGTGGAAATGGTCACTTGCTTCAACGGTGATATTGTGTGTTGCCTCTCCTTGGAAAGCTGAAGACCACAAGTCACACATCCCGAAAGGGAAACTAAACATCTTCATTTGTCCGTTTATAATAGTGCAGTTAAACACGTCTAATTCATCCAGATCATCTGGTCTGACATTACCAATCAGTCCTCCATGGAAAAATGTTCCGTAATATTTGACAAAAATATTGATGGTTCTTTGTACCGGTGGATTGTCGTTTTCGTCTAGAACTTTAACGTGAAATACTGTGGTGGCCGACAAAGGGGGGGACCCTGCATCCTGGATTACGACGTGTATATCGAAAAAAGGACTGACTTCACGGTCCAGTGGTCTTGAGGTGAAGAGCACTCCATCAGATGTGAGTGTAAAACTGTTTCTCAAAGCCGGCCTTATCAGCCAGTATGTGAAAGGACCCTGATTTGGAGGCAGATCATCATCAATGGCTTTTAATGTTGCCACTAATGTGCCGTGTGGCTGATTTTCCCGAACAAACCCGTCCGTGAATGTAAGTCTAGGGCCATTATCATTGATGTCAATGATGGTAACAACTACCAATGTGCTGCCTGTTACAGGAGGGGAGCCCTCGTCAATAGCCATCACAGAGAGGTTATAGGAAGGCCACAACTCTCGGTCTAACTCATTGTTCACTGTGATAATTCCATTGACCGGATCAATACCGAAGGAGTTATTAACGTTTCCGCTCTCTATGCCATAAAAGAACCTGCCCCATTTCAGAACCACATCTTGATCGGAGGCACTTACTTTGGCTATAGAACTCCCAACTAAAGCATCTTCGCGTACCATTACTGTGTAGAGACTAGTATCAAACTCGGGAGGATCATTTTCATCAATGACTTGTATGTGAACAATGGCCTCGTCAACATTGAATCCAGTAATGCTCCCTCTGTTTTTAGCGATTATGTGGAAGGAAGCATGATTCTGCCCTTGATTTCTCATGTCTTTGGAGGTGTAAATCGTTCCACTTCTTTCGTGAACCACAAAGCCTGCTTTCTTACTTTGGCCAAAAAGTAAATAATGAATTTCACCATTAAACCCTAAGTCATAATCTATAGCCACAACACTTCCAACTTCTGTTTGCAATGGAACAGTTTCAGGAACAGAGAAGTTGTAAAGGTGTTTCTTGAAACTAGGTATATATTCATTGACATCTATCACCTGAATGATAACATGTGCAATATCAAATAAATTTGGATTATCCAAGTTAGAGGCTTTGACAGTAAGCTCAAAACTTTGCTGTTGCTCAAAGTCAAATACCTCCAGAGTAGCTATAGTGCCATTTCTGGAATCCAAAGAAAAGTAATCTGTATGCCCTGATATTAGGGAATATGTTACTTCGCCATTACTTCCAGCATCTTTATCAGTGGCGATGATCTGAATCACTGAAGATCCTATTACGCTGTTTTCTAAGACAGAAGTCATGTACTCACTTGAAGTAAAGACCGGGGGATTATCATTCATATCTGTAACAATGATGGTCACATTGATCCCACCAGTCTTGGAGAACCAGGCTCCATCTTTGGCCCTGATATAAATGTGATGAATTTCAACATGCTCAAAGTCAAGAGGTTTAGCTAGCTTGATCAGTCCTGAACGTTGCTCTATATAAAACACACCATCTCTATTCTCACCTTCGATTGAATAAGAAACCAATCCATTCAACCCAGGATCTTGATCTTGTGCCTGAACTTTCCCAATGACTGACCCCAACGGAAGGTTTTCAGGGACAGAAAATGAAATGGGATTTTCTGAAAAATGTGGGTTGAACACATTTTCCTGCGTTACTTCAAACATGATGTCAATTTGAGAAAAAAGAGTAGGGAAACCTTTGTCTTTTGCTGTAACAATTAGACTGAGGCTCGTGCTTAAACGTTGCCTGAATGTTCTATTCAGACATACTTTACCAGTAAACTTTTCTACCTCAAAATAATCTGATGCATTTCCTCCACTGATAATGTACTCGACACTGTTGTTCTTTTCTGGAAAATCTAAGTCTATTGCTTTTAACTGGAGAACCTCGGTTCCCACAGGCAAGGTAAAAGGAAGGGAAACATTTGGCATAAAGGGCAAAAAAGCGGGTGGGAAATAATTATGCTGAACAAACATCACTGTGACTATGACTGAGCTATTCAAAGGTACATTGCCACAATCTACAGCTACAACAGTAAAGTGAAAGGTTTGAGATTGAGATCCATTGAAAACGATGAATTGTTTTATAGCAACATCTCCAGTAGTTATATTAAGAAAGAAAATCTCACTTGATGCTTCTAAAAAATATAGAATTTGGCCATTTTGTCCAAGGTCCCTGTCCATCGCTGTAACTTTTAATAGGAAAGTCTCTTGGTCTCTAATCTCAGGGATGGTAACAAAGTATCTTGGCTGAGCAAAAATCGGCATATTATCATTGACATCTGCGACGACTATGGTGACGTCTGTACTAATACTCCATGCTGAATCGTTGGCGTTTACTCTCACAATATAATGGTCTTCGTGCTCTCGATCCAAAGGACCCACCACGAATATCGTTCCACTATTTCTATCAATAATGAAAGGTATATGCTCAGTGCCATCTTCAATAGAATATGAAATGATAGCATTAACACTAATATCTTCATCCATTGCTGTCACTTGAATCACTGGAGAGCCAATGAATGCATCCTCAGAAACCTCTATAAAAAAGATCTCAGTGAACCGAGGAGCATGATCATTTGTGTCCAGAACAACAATATGTACTGCTGCTGTAGAATTGTACTGACTGTTATCTTTATCTTCTGCTTTAATAATGAGTTTGTACTCTGCTATTTTCTCTCTGTCCAAACTCATCTTAGTTCTAAGGACACCGTGAGTTTTATCTATTGTAAATGCGCCCTCTATGTTACCAGACAAAATTGCGTACTCTACTTGTCCGTATGGAAAAGAGTCAGCATCAGTAGCTACCACATCACATACCCAACCCACGGGTAAGTTCTCAAACACCTCACACCTGTACTGGTCTTTAACGAAGATGGGCGGGTTATCATTCACATCTGTAACATTTATATAAACTTCAGCATAAGTGGAAAACGGCGGGATTCCGGAATCTCTAGCTTCAACCAAAAGATGGAAATGATCGGTGCTTTCGAAATCCAATGATCCTTTCACCATTATCTCACCAGTCTTTTCACGCAGCTCAAATGCATCTCTAATGTTTCCAGACGCCAAATAAAAAGATATAGGTCTGGCTCTATTCGTTTCCACTCTTGCTACCGCCACCATGGTTCCAGGGAGTGTGTCTTCAGAGAGCGACTGATGAGTTACTTGCACTACAAGATGAGGGAAGTCGGAAGCATTTTCAAATCTTACAGTCAAAGAGGTGGTGTCCATTTTAGTAATGTTGCCTCCATCCTGCACATGAACACTAAGCATAAGGTCTCTTGTTCCTCTGAGGGCCTCTCTGGTGAACACGGTTCCCCTGTCAGAACTAATAGTAAAGAGATGGGCGTGTTGTCCGTATAGAGAGAAATTCAGCTGTCCGTTCTTTCCTTCATCGCCATCCTTGGCCATTATTGCACACACTACTGATCCTGCAAGAGTGTACATATATAAAAGATAGATATAGAAAATAATGTTCAAGTTATTTTCAATGTCTACATAATCGCTACCCAAAATTTGCCCTTATGAACATAAAGTCATGCTTTTATAATTACTAAATGCATCACAGTTATTGTTTTTAAATATAGAAGCACAAACAGTGACTCAAACCTTTTTCCAGCTCTGCAGGAACATTGGCTACATATGGTCCATAGAGAATCTGGGGTGAATTATCATTCACATCTCCTACTATCACTTGTACAGTAGTTAAACTTGAAAGAGAATTTGTAATGTTCCCATCACGGGCAATTACAGTCAAAAGGTAAAAGGCTGTTGTTTCTCTGTCCAGAGTGCCAGTGTTGTATAGCTCTCCAGTGGTTTCATTTATGGAAAATGGTGCAACAGAGTCTTCTAGAGAATACCTACAGATTTTAGTATGAGCTTGTAAAAATCAGGTATCAGATGATTACATGTTGTGCAGTACAAAAGCACAAATACATTTATTTTGTATTTACACATTTACTGTTATGATGCATAACTAATACATGTGTTGTATAGTAGGAAATGTACACTTAAGGTTTTTACCAGGTTCCTAATAAAACTGCCAATGTGTATTAAGAGCATATTTAGGAATATGCTGTTTCTTTTCGAAAGTTCAACCACTTACCTAATTTTACCATTTATACCAGCATCTTTGTCTGCGGCTGTAATTTTTGCGAATGTTGTTCCAATTGGCTCATCTTCTGATATAAATGCATTAAATTTAGAACGATCAAATAGAGGCTCATTGTCGTTGACATCCTCAACAAGAACGGTTAAAGTTCCTGTTCCAGTCAGTGGAGGGAAACCTAGAAAATAAAAATAAATAAACAGAATTTACCGGATGACCAGTTTCCCATTTTGCACTTTATAGTACACTTTCACATTCAAGACATCAAATCTAAATCTGTGTTCCTATTAATAAGCCTAAAAGTCAATCCAGTCGCTTGTGAGTATTTACGAGTCAGCTATTCTGCAAATTGAATGAAAATAATATAATTATGAAGACTATATATATATAACACAATAAAAGAAAATGCCAGATTTCTATTTTGTGTTGTATCAGCAGGAAATGAAAAAAAAAATTGTACCTGAGTCCACAGCGATAATTGTGACTATATGGTGACTTTGCACCTCCCTGTCAAGATTTTGTAATATCTGTAACGTTCCATTTAGATGTAATATGAACTCCTCTGAATTTCCATTTTGTATAGAGTATAACAATTGGCTGTTTACCCCTAGGTCTTCATCAAATGCAATTATCTAAAAAAAAAATAATAATAATAATAATAAATGAAAAAAGTCATCAAAGGCATACAGTTATAATAAATTATCGTGATATTGTTACCGATATTGTTATCAAGTCTCAATCTATTAAAAAAATGATCAGTGTGAATTTTATAAGAAAAAAAGACCTGATGAACGGCCTGTGTTTGCTCTTGCTCATTCTCGAAGATATGTAAAGTGAGGAATTCCTGAAGGAAAACAGGAACACAGTCATTTACATCCAGTATTGTGATATTGATTGTGGCTGTTGACGATCTTTGGATATCTCCCTTATCCACTGCTTTAACAGTAAAGTTACAGAAAGAATTCTTCTCTCTGTCCAACTGCTGTGTTACTGAGACAATTCCCAGGACTGAGTCCACTACAAAGCCACTCGTAGTGATTTCATATCGCACTTCTCCGTTATGTCCGGCGTCGTCATCGTTTGCTTGAATGGTTAGCAGGCTTGTTCCTCGAGGAGTGTCCTCATATATAAGCACACTATATAAGGCTTGTGAGAACACCGGGTCATGGTCATTGATGTCCTCAACAAGCACTGTCAAGTTCATAGAGCTGGAGAGCTGAGGAAATCCTTTATCTCTGACTGTTACAGTTACTATGATTACGTCTTCACGCTCCCTGTCCAATTGTTCCTGCAGATATATGACTCCAGTTGTGCGACTAATGCTGAATGATCCTCTTTTTAAATTGTCTAAACTGTACAGAATGTCCCCATTGGCTCCAGAGTCGGCATCGACTGCTTGTATAACTGTAACGACAGACTGAAGAGGCATATCCTCCGGACAGGAAACAGTATTGTCCGATACGAAGAGTGGAGTGTTGTCATTAATGTCCTCAACATAAACAGATACGCGTACGGTGCTTGTGAGTCGCGTTTCCTCAGGTAGGGAAAGATCATAGGCCTGAATTAAAAGACTGTACATCGGACACTTCTCTCTGTCTACCTCTTGCTTTAGACACAAAGTGTTCATTTGGTTAATTGAAAACATGTTCTCGTTGTCTCCTGATAATACAGCTGTATCCAATTCTCCATTTATCCCTGCAAAGTGAAGACAAAAGGGAGAAGGGGGGAAAAAAAGAACATTACATTCCTAAATTGCTTTCAGATGAATGTACCATATGTCCGTAACACTATCTGGATGTCATTTTCCCGCCCAGAAAGCTTAACAGTGTCCTGTGTTTTTAAGCCATCACCATGTAAAATGTCTATTTATTTCAACGCTGTGAGCATTTAATGTGTCGGAGGGAGAAAAAATAATTTTGTCGAGTCTACAGTATAGTGTGCCATCTTAAACACAACACAAAGCAGGCAGAGGGGCCTTTTTCATTGTTAGCTCAGGCAGGCAGTTCCCCTGAGACAGCTTGTCTATTCATCTTTTCTGGGAGGCTGCAAAGGATCTATGACGTAAGACTTAATGAGATGGCTTCCACTATTCCAGCTGGGGCAAGCTTTTCAAGCCGAATGCGTGAACCTTGCAGCTTAACTCCTGAAGCAAACAGACGAACGAGTGAGTCAGCTAGAGCAGGCAGATTTCATATATTTCTTTGCCCGTGTGGTACTCCAGCACTAAATGAGCTCATAGAAAGACACATCTTCTTTTTTTTTAATAGAAGAATTAAAAAGAATTCAAGGCATGCACCATCTGTGAGGCTGCACCGTTTGTACTAACCATCGTCGGCGTCTGAGACATTCAGGTTGAAGAAGCACAGGCCAACGCGTGCGTCTTCTTGCACAGAGACGGAGTAGATGTTCAGTTTAAATACCGGTGGGTTATCATTGACGTCAGCCACGTTAAAATACACCCTGACCCTAGTAAGGTGACTATCCCTGTACTGCACTGCTGCCGTTAGGATGTAGAATTGCTCAGCCTCGAAATCCAAGGTGCGGGATAAAAGAAACTCTCCAGAATGTGGATTGAGTAGAAAAAGGCCATCTCCATCATCCTCCAGAACTGAATACATTAGGCTCCTGTGTCCTTCATTATGCACTGCTTCCACGTGTCCCACAATCGTTCCTGTGTCAAAGGACAGATCAAGGACATAGAGGGAGTCCCTTTTATTTGGTCTGGCTTTACATATTGATTTCGGCTAATAGAAGAAATTAAAAGAAAGAAAAAAAGATGTCAGTTCTGTGCATGTTGTGGAGCGAATTTGGTTTAGTTGTAGAATTAGTTAAATGACTAAGGATCATGGTCAGTAGGAGGCACTTGGTTTCATAGCAAAACAACAGGTTTTTAGAATGCTGTAAATCACATGCACTTAAAAGCTTTATAAGTAACCCAGGTTACAGACACAAGGTTAACGGTACCAGTATATACTTAATTCATTTTCTATGACAGCAGGTTTGAAATTTTAATATTTTAATCCTCTTATTCCACTAACTTGCCAATACCAACCATTTTTTTTTCCATTATAATGTGTGGCCACACTTTTTTATTCATTTAGGGGTTGCATTGCATTGCAAAGCTATTCATACCCATGGAATATTATCACATTCTGTAACACTATAACTATGTTATCCTGCTGGAAGGTGTAATTATACTAATATATTATTTAAGTATGCACAAGTAGACTCTAATTATTAATTAGGTGACTTTTGAGGCAGTCGATTGCACTGGGTATTATTTAGGGGTATCAGAGTAAAGGAGTAATATACAGTATGAATACACGTGCAGATTTTAATTTGGAAAAAGAATTATAACCCCATGTATCATTTTCCTTCCACTTTACCATTATGCTGGCCTTTGTGTTGGCCTATCATATAAAATCCCAATAAAATACATTTGTGGTTGCAATGTGAGAAAATGTGGAAATATTCAAGTGGGACAAATACGTTTGCAACACACTGTATAGTAAATGTTGTGGAAAAAGCTGTGAACAGGTTACATCCTGTTGTTGTTTACTTGTTTATAGTATCTTTTGGTTTTCTATACATGAGAAAAGCCCCAAAAAAGGAAATCCCTTTGCACCATATTATCCACACCTCTTTATGTGTCTCGGTGGAACCAGTCATGTCTGTGTCTAAATGTATATATTAGAATAAACACTATAATATAAACCTGGTATTTGTAATTACAGTCAATGTTATTCTCACAGCTTCTGTTATAGGAATTCAATCAACACCGTCTCACCAAATCATATTCGCTAAACCCACCTGGCTGTGTATCTTCTTTTACTTCAAAAGAATACACAGACTTGGAGAAGGATAACAGATTGCTGCCTCTGTTTAGACGGACGGAGATGTTGAACCAGTCGTTAGTGTGTGAAGACAGACCTTCTAATAAATCTGTGCAATTCACCCCGTATACAGCCAGCATGCAGAGAATCTGTACAAGCAAGGAACAATGGTTAATTCTTTTTTTTTGGTAAATTTTTAATTTTTGTTCATTCTTTAATTTTGTTAATCCGTGGGAACCGCTGCATATTGTGACATTTGTAGCCAGTTCCCTCAAGACCTAAAGAAAAAGACTCTTTGTGAGGGACCTTTGCTAAAAGCAGAAACATAATCCCTTGATTTGTAAAGTCTCGTCTTTGTAAGCCCTTGTGTTTCTGTCTTTCGTGGTATCCCTCGCCAACCTCAGCGCGTTGTTTCGATTCCCCAAGGTACTCCGCAAGTATCCAGACACGCAAAGATCATATAACAGGCACACAGGGACATCAAGCAATGTAGTGTTACGAACTTGGGAAGTTCCAAATGTACGGAAACGGAAATATTATTAAGAAATAAAATGCAAATAAATATTTAAAGGACCATAAATAGGGGAATTATGTCCATCAAGGCATAAAACCATTAAAGTTTACTTAAATATTTATAAGACAATATAAATAAATATTTATGACACTTACATGACAAGCACGTAAGCAACTTTTGTATGTAAATTCAACTCTTAAAGAGATTTTGTTTTAGGTGATGCACGGACGGACGGACAGACAGACAGACAGACAGATAATTGGGTTCTATTTAAAACATAATATAATTGATAAACATTGTGATACTTTCTTTGGTCCTATATTACTTTGTAACGCGAGAACAGTTCAAGGACAGATTCAATAACTTAATGAAAATATTTCATTATTTTTGTTATTTCTTCAATATTCATATTTCGTAAATCTAAACAAACATCCACCTTCAGGTTTATTATAATAACTAATCCAAATTATGGCGCAGCACTACATACATTGCATTACACTGTAGTTACCTGATGATCCTACTCACCATAAACAGCACGAGGAACATGAGGCTCATCGACCCTAAAGGAGCCATTAGTTGGGTGCACCCATTTACCTTTCCGTGCAGTCAGAGAAAGACTTAAGAAGTGACATATTATAGATTAGAACTGTGCGTGCAGAGTTTAACATCCTTAAAACTGTTGCAGTCCAAGGGAAAATGAGGCTGTGAGATGAAGGGCTCTGCTGTAGAGCTGTGCAGAAATGAACAGGGAGGGAAAACGCCTTTGGAGTCCACCCCTGGTGAGCAAACAAACCCACTTTGTGGAGTTGCTCCGGCAAATGTTAAGTGAAATCTGACACCTTTACCTAATAAATAGAAGTAAAATATATATTTAGTCCATTTATTCTAATGCACAGCCATAGAAAATAAACATTTGTTTACAGTTTATTTAATATATATATATATTTGCAGTACAATAGTCTAGATTTGCATCAAAACACTGCTCGTGCACTCATTTGCCTCCGAGACCCATTTTATCCTCATGAAAATGCTTTACATCCGTATTCAGGCTTACCCACACATTGGATAATTCATGCACACCAGCGTGGTATTTACTCCTGCATATTTACTTGTTCTAGTCACAGTCTCCCTGTGTCTGCCCACCTTTATTGTCAAGTTGACAATGATCTATTTAAATCAATTCCCTCCCCCCCCTCTGCCTTCTCCTTTTAGAGGTTTCAATTCACTGGTCACCAGCATGGCACTCAGGCAGAAGGTGAATAGAGAAGCCGATGTGTGAAAAGAGACTCGGCAGATGGGCTTTGGACAGTTCTCCAAAACAAGGACACAATGGCAGAGAATATTAATCCGTGTTGTATCAACAGAAGACCTTTTTTTTTTAATATATATATTAACATGCTCCCATAGCCCTGTGCTTTACTGCTTAAGTCACTCCTAACACAGGAGATTTGCTTTAATTTTCTGCCCGCAAGCATTCAATAAAAGGGAGGGATTAATCTGACATCTTAATAGAAGAATCCTGG
This sequence comes from Kryptopterus vitreolus, assembly GCA_030449085.1. Taxonomy (NCBI): domain Eukaryota; kingdom Metazoa; phylum Chordata; class Actinopteri; order Siluriformes; family Siluridae; genus Kryptopterus; species Kryptopterus vitreolus. The sequence continues at coordinate 13,845,362 of JACRUU010000026.1, forward strand.
CTGTGCAAGCAGAATGATAGCGGGGCAATACATTCTTACACCAGTTAACCAAAATGATAAATACTTTTTGGTTTGGCTGCAACATATAAGCAATTTCCTCCATATATTACACATACTTTCATGAAATAACAGCATTCCTTTGGATATAAATATATAGTCTTAGGCCTTAAGGACAAAATATCAGCATCAACTCACTGCACAAGTGTATGAAATTCCCTTGTTATTTTTTATATATAAATTATTACTTTTTAAATGAAATTAGTATTTTTTTTTTCATTGTAATCGTTTTTGTTTGTTTGATGAAATATCACCAAAGGCTTCAGATTATTACATACTTCATCCACTAGATGTCACCGAAAATGAAAAAAACCCAACCTGACAGGTTTGAATAGCCATTGTTGTTGTACAAGGCAAATATGAAAGATAGATAGATAGATAGATAGATAGATAGATAGATAGATAGATAGATAGATAGATAGATAGATAGATAGATAGATAGATAGATAGATAGATAGATAGATAGATAGATAGATAGATAGATAGATAGATAGATAGATAGATAGATAGATAGATAGATAGATAGATAGATAGATAGATAGATAGATAGACAGACAGACAGACAGACAGACAGACAGACAGACATGGATTAGTGGATACATGCAGATAGAAAGAAAGGAAGAAAGGAAAGAATAAATAAATAATTTATGGATGGATAGATAGATATATACTGATATATATATATATATATATATATATATATATATATATATATATATATATATATATATAATCTCGACATATAGAGGGCATGGTGTACAGAGAAGCTGAAACACTGCTTCTGCACCTCAGAGCGCAAGTTTCGGAATTTCAATCCAACCAAACTTCAGCCAAGCATTTTGAACTCTACTTTTTGCATAAAAGCTATGCTGCATGATGCAGTTGCTTTAACCAGTCAGACTGTGATTTGTACAGTTCAATGCGTACTAGCAGGCATCCAAACATTTTCACATCCTTTACTGGATGGCAAGATCACGCTATTCAGACTCCTTAGTTAAGGTATCCTTAGATAACTGTGGCTAACAAAGGAGAAGATACGGATTTGGTCGCAAATATACATTTACATGGCACACTTAAAAAAGAAAAAACCTGAACATTGCCAGGAAAGATCAGGAAAACCAATTAAAAAGATTTACGTTAAGATTTGAGTTAAGTAATCTGCGTTTCCATGACTCATTTGTACTTGGATAAATTAACCAAAACTGGTCTAAGGAAACTGTCAAACTGTCAGCTCCGATAGCACAGACTGCTCAGAAAAAAAGTTAATAAGGCTGTGATTAAAATGCCAGAATGTCACAGCTTGCTCAAATTGGGCTAAATTATTAGATAATTTTTAAAACATTAGGTAGCATTGACATGGTAAGGAGATATATATAATATATATATATTATATATATATATATATATATATATATATATATATATATATATATATATATATATATATAAACCAAATATGTCTAATCACAAATTAAAATTTCAAATTTTCTCAAATGTTGACTATTTTTATGGTTGGATTCACACTATATTAAGCATTGACTATTCAACAAATGCTTCAGCAATGTATAGAAAATATTTACATTTACCATCACAACCAATATTTTATATATTTTACAATATAATTATTAAAATTCATACAGATTAAATTAGACAAAGCCTCATTTGCATGTTATTCATTTCCAATGCAAACAATATCTTGGCTTAATAACCTACAGTCTATTTGCATCAGTATCTTTTCTTTATTGAAGCTATTTATAGACTAGTTCTTCCAAATGTCATTGTTGCAATCTAAAGTAAAATGTCTATTCCACCCTATGTGATTTGTGATTCATGTCGTTTTCAATAAATCATTATTTGAAACATTTTAGGGGTAAAGTAGTATTTAATAGTAAGCAGGCACGGACACTTATACGGGGACGAAAGAAAAGAAACCAGAAAATGCATATTTGTGAAAAGTGTGTGGTTTGTTTCAACAAAATCTTCACTACTATTTCTTGAGAGTGGAGTGATAAACCAACAGAAAATAACTAACCACTGAAACTGCTTAAAATGTAGAAAAATAGTAATGAAAATGGTGCTGTTTATACATTTTCTAAACCAACAAACTATGTAAAATCATCTCGCTCCAACAGAAGAATAAACCAAATTAAATGGCGGGGACGCATATTTTTCTAAAAAAAGAAAATGTTTATTTTGGACACATTCTTGTAATTAGAGTGGTATTCAAAGTACAGTTAAAGGACCTTATGACAGCAAATACAAAAAAAGAAGAAAAAAAATATTTAGAAACTAATATGATAATGCACTACAGATCTACAGAAATTGGATATTTGTGCTATGCACCTTCAGGGAAACAGTTCTCTCCTCTCCACCTTCCAACTGTTTCAGGCAAGAGCTACCACTAACCAAAATTGAAACAAAGAAGAAGAAAAAAAAAAAACAGACTGAAGACACATAGTGTTAACTTTACAAAAGGAGAATAACACTGTACATCTTAAAAACGTCCCATATACACGTCTAACGACTGGTTCTGTTGTATTACGTTTGAAGATGCGAATCGTGTACAATTGGGTTTATGGCATGAACGAAAATCCGGGCTCCGGCGGTATCTATTCGTCATCGTCCTCCTCGTCGTCTTCCTCATCGTCCTCCTCGTCTTCCTCATCGTCCTCCTCGTCGTCGCCGGGATCTGATTTGGACAGGCCTGCAATACCCTTTGTACGGTATGCCGCAATATCCTACAAACGAGTTTGATCTATTAATTCTTGGTCGGGGGAGGGGAGATCGCAGGGGTTAGATGATCAAGAGGAAATCTCACCTTGTCATACTTCTCCTTCAACTTGGCAGCTTTCTTCTCATAAGGCTGCTTCACCTCTGCTGATGAGCTATTCCACATCTCTCCAAGCTTCTTGGCGATGTCTCCAATAGACAGGCCCGGATTCTCACCCTTGATCTTGGGGCGATAGTCGCCACAGAAAATGAAGAACGCCGACCTGCATGTCAAAACAAAATGGACATCTCAAAAACAATTATTTATTTATGTATCTACAAAAGCGGAATGTTAGATGTACTGCACATACGGAGGTCTCTTTGGGGCATTGGGGTCCTTGAAGCGCTTCTTCTTCTCCCCCTTGGGAGGAATGTAATTCTTCATTTCTCTCTCGTAGCGGACCTTATCCTGCTTGGCCATATCTTCAAACTTGCTCTTCTCCTTGGGCGACATTGTCTGCAATAAAAGAATAGTCGATTTAAAGGGAATCTCTGCTTACACACCATGTACACATCAGAAGATTTCTGTAATTGATTAAGTACCTTCCATCTCTCTGAGCACTTCTTAGAGAACTCGGAGAAGTTGACCGAAGCATCCGGGTGTTTTTTCTTGTGCTCCTCGCGGCAGGTTTGCACAAAATATGCATAAGAGGACATTTTTCCTCTTGGCTTCCTCGGATCCTTCACCATCTTGACAAATCTTTATAGCAAATTTTAAAAGGATAGAAGGGGGAAAAAGCATACATAATGTCAGCTGCAACAAACCCTTAATCATTTCAAAAAAATCTAATCAAATGTGACAAGTTGAGCTCATCAATGTATAATAGTTGCCTGTTTTTCAGGATCATGATTAAAGTCATTCTCAGTTAAATTCCCCCCCCCCTTTGTACCAGACATTACATATACAACAAAAGGAACATAACTGGAACACAAAGAAAGCGAGTTATGAGTAATACTCTTTATTGAAATAATCACATCTCGACAATTGAGGTTGATTTTCGATTCCAGTCATGCACGAGGCGGTCTTGAGCTGAAAGATAAGAACGACCTCTAATGTGTACGCTTAAAATTTCATCTGAATATTAAACGTCTTTATTCCAGCCATTTAGCCACGCTCAGGGTGATCCGTCATATCGAAGCCAGCAAACACGAGCCAACAATACAATTTTGTTCATCAAATTTTTGATTAAAACGTCTAATCCTGTGTGCAAATATCAACAGTTTTAGTCGATCGGGTTTGCCGGCGATTGATGAGCAAGGTGCGTAATCAAAGCAGGCAGTAAGCGAGCAGCCGGCATTGTCCGTATTGGTGGTGAGCATATTGTTGTCTCGGTAGTGTAATAAGTGCAGTTTTCAATGAGAAGTGTTTAGCTGTCTGCAGTCTCTAGATGGCTGCTTGCCATACACTGGCTCCATTGGGGGAAGGGGGTGGTGTGTGTGTGTGTGTATGTGTGAGAGGGAGAGAGTAAGAGAGGGTGGGGGTGTTTCAGCATCCTAGTTTGGATCAATATGATCCAGCTAGAAGTGGGGAAGACAAAGCTGGTGGATCAGAAAGGCTTCATACACACCGCAAATGCACCATATAGAGGATTGATACAGGTCCTATCCTTCATGTCTGCACAGAAAATGCAATCACACTGCCCTGGCATTTATTTTGATTAAATTATTTGATTTATAAATAAATATATATTTTCAATATATACAAAAAACACAAACATGCACTGATTTTCGTTGGTGTATAATTTGGAAATATTTATGGGGAAAAAAGGGGGGGGGCGCGATTGGGCGCTCCCATCCCCCGCCACTCTCATTAAAACGCAATGACGCGCTGAATATTATCAGCCATGTTACCTTATTGACTCACCACACACCCGTTTCCATTTTAATAAAGCAGATTCCTAGAGGGGGGGAAAAAAATATATACCACGCAATTTAATTCGATTCTTTTTTTTCACGCTTTACATGGCGCCCTTGAAGCGCGAAAATAAAAAATAAAAAGCCCCTGATTCACCCGCTTCGTCGCACACAATGGCTCGATCTCAAATTTCAACGCTTTGTCCTAGCTAGGGGGCTTCAAAGCATTCTTCCTCGGCGTGCGTAGTGCGGAAAAACAAGGACTCACGGAGCCATTTGGGATACAGCCCGAGTAGCTTAGGAAGCTAAGTGAAATGGCCGGCGGTAGGGAGTCGCGTTCAGGCTAGTATGGCTATGCTAATGCGCTAATATCGAGAGAAGAAGGAGGGGGGGGGGGTTACAAAAAAAAACGATAGAAAACTTACCGGGGCGAAAAAAAAGTGTGTACACAGCCTCGATTTGACGGCTTGCACCAAAATTCGTGCGCGTTTAACAAAAGCCGGGAGTCGTGTTGCGTTTACTAGCCGGTTGAGAGAGCGGATGGCTGGCTAACGGCAAACTGAACCTGACAAAAGATGGGCCGGCTGTTTGAATACCAAACATCCTCGGAACAAAGGAAATCTTCCGGGGGGGAAAAAAGGCCATGGTTATTAAAATGATATAAAAACGAAGCAATATTAAATATGTATAGATATTGTTATTATGTTTTTGTTTATTTTTTTGGCAGACTCACGTGTAAAAGCGGGCTCTCCGTATCCACCGATATTCTCTCTGTGTCTATCAGTAGGCTGGAGTACAATACAACAGCGTCCCTCGCGCGCGCACTCTCTCTCCTCAGCCCCCCCTCCCGGTGCGCGTGTGTCTGCGTCCTTCTGCCCGAGAGAGTACGGAACACGGCTGACAGATCCCATTGGCTACCGCCAAGTCCATAGCGATTCCGATTGGCTGTTCGCGCGCAATAGGCAGTAGCAGGAGCAATCGCTGATTGGTTTGTTCCCTGAAGCTACGTCATAAATGTTTGAATGGCGGGTTCGCTTGAAAATGGCTCCAGCCCTGTGTTAGGCTTTATAATATAGCCTACTATTACACTCACAGGCACGTATATTTCAGAATCGGAATCACGTTTGTTACCAAGTATCCTATGTCGCACATGGTGCAGTGGTTTTTATCTCACGGTGTACTGGTGCTATAAATCATATTCAAATCTCTAACCCTAGGAAAATTGAAAAGCAAAAGAATAAATGGAGGTTAAAGATATTAATTATACAATTTTACAGGGTAGGTAAAAAAAATGATGAAATGTAACATGATCAGTGTAAATGATACAAAGCTGAGGTAGTGCAATTGATAGTGTAAAAGTGAGGCAGCATTAAGGATCATTTCTTCTTTTTTTTTTTTTTTCCCCTATTTTATTGTGAAAAAGAACAAGTGCTCACAGTGGTGTCAAGGATTTAAGGACAAAATTGGTCCTAGACAGTAAAACGACTTGTTTTTGTTCAGCATGAATAAAATGGTGCATTTAATATTAACAAACTTTGCTACACACATCACAATTATACTAATCATGCGCTGACAATAGGGGCATGGTGGTTTAGTGGTTAACACATTCGCCTCACACTGCCAGGGTCCGGGTTCGATTCCCATCTCGGCCATGTGTGTGTGGAGTTTGCATGTTCTCCCCGTGCCTCAGGGTTTTTTTCTCCGGTTTCCCCCTGGTCCAAAAGCATTTCCTTCTAAGGATTCATTAGGTTAGATTTTTTATACTAATCATAATTATAAAATGAATAATAAACGTGTGTAGTGGTTAAGTGACTTATATATTTGCATGATCCCACCCATATTCAGGAATAAATGCCCACAGGATCTGCTGTTGATCTTGTGTCTGTAAATTGACTGACAGGAAAAATGTTTATTCATACATAAATCAATCTATCTATCTATCTATCTGTCTGTCTGTCTGTCTGTCTGCACCATGTGAGTGCAGTACACATTTAAATTAAACAATGCGACCAAGGCACTAAGTAAACAACATAAATCAGAACACAATAAATACATGCATAAATCAATACACAATGCACAATATACAGAACAACACAAAACTAAATAGGACACATGAGCTCTGAATACAAAAAATAAAAAATAAAACATTAGACATTGGACACTGGTTTTAGGTATCTACCAGTACTGTAAAAATGTGGCCATGTAATGTAATAATCTATAAATACTGAAAACAACAAAACAACAACTAAGTTTGTTCATATGTGTGTGTGTGTGAATTCAGTCCCACTGTAATGTCTAAATAATAAAGCCTGTAATGTCTAAATAATAAAGCCTGGTCATGATGTGTTTGGCCAGTAGAAAGTTCAGGAACGATTAAAAAGGTCTATGGCGGAAAAAGTCATGTACTCAAAATTCATGTACAATTTTCAAGCCTATATTTTGTACATTGAAAGTACGTAGCGATTGTGTATGGGATATTATTTTGGAGTTTGTGAACCCCTACTATCATGAATGCCTAAATTACATTCCGTGTGTTATTTTGCATTAAGCAACAATTCAGGTATGCAAATGCAACCTTATAACCATATATATATATATATATATATATATATATATATATATATATATATATATATATATATATATATATATATATATAAACACACACACATACAATCCTAGATAGACCAATCACAACGCAGCACCTTACAGCATTTTTCTTTACAGTTTCTAGTCCATATATGACAAAGTATGTGTACATCACACTTCATTTATGAATGTTGAATCTGACTTGTTGAACGATAAATTCCAGTTTTCATCCCTCTTTGCAGTGCTCCACTCTTTTGAGATGGAAGGAGCATAGCTGTAAGAATTTGCTGAAGGCCACAAGTGCATTGATGAGGTCAGATACACATTTCAGGTGAGTTCAGTTCATCCAAAAGGTTCAGGTCTCTGTGAAAAACACTTGAGTTCTTCTTACGCCTGTCTTGGCATATTAACATTGACAACTCGTCTTAAAATGAAACTTAGCCTTATAATGTTACCAATTGCAATGTGTGTTTTGTCATTCTCGGTTTCCACCACTCGGTGGCGCCAAACACAAACAAAAAGTAGTAAACTAGAAAACTAGATTATACAGCAGCTAGAAAGTTAGCATGTTTGATGTTTATTGTCCTCATATATTGTGTAGTAGAAACGTTTGCTTCTAAATCAAGTACTGTTAAATCTGAGAGTCTGTTCTTGAGGAGGAGAAGTTTGCTGTATTCCGCTAAACAGAAATGGGACTGAAAATTCACGTGAATGTGGAACTAATTATTCCTGATGAAGATTTGGATATAACTTTGTACTACTATATTGAGTGTATATATATATATATATATATATATATATCTATATATATATATATATATATATATATATATATATATATATATATATATAGATATATATATATATATATATATATATATATAGGGGCACGGTGGCGTAGTGGTTAGCACGTTCGCCTCACACCGCCAGGATCCGGGTTCGATTCCCGTCTCGGTCATGTGTGTGTGTGTGGAGTTTGTGCATGTTTTCCCCCGTGTCTCAGGGGGTTTCCATCTTTTTCTCCGGTTTCCCGGTTTCCCCCCGGTCCCAAAAACATGCATGATAGGTTTGATTGGCACCTTGGAAAATTGTCCCTAGTGGGTTGTCCCTATTGTATGAATGTGTGTGTGAATGTGTGTGTGGGTGTGTGTGCCCTGCGTGGATGGGTTGGCATTCCATCCAGGGTGTATCTGCTGCCTTAATGCCCATAGACGCCTGAGATAGGCCCACAGGCTGAGATTTTTCTCTCTTTTAGGCACCCCCCGTGACCCGATGGAAGATCGGATAAAGCGGGGTAGAAGAATGAATGAATGAATGAATATACTATATATTATATATATATATATATATATATATATATATATATATATATATATATATATATATAGATATATACTAGATATCTTCCACAAATCTCTCTACAACACTCACACACACACACACACACACACTACACACACACACACACAATAGAACGCAAAATCTATCTTAACATCTTGTTAAGGTTGTTAACCAAAAACGAGGACTAAATGTGGAAAGGAATGTTGAGAAAACACATTGTAATTTAAAGGTTTGGTGTCCACACAAACGTTCATCCATATAGAATATAAAATATGTTCAATTATTAATTTACGAGCATCAAACAAAGAAATATACTGTACCAAGAGGCAGAAATATAAAAAATAAAATACTAAATAAATAATCAAAATCTTCCAGCCACGTGGCTCTTCTCCAAACAGTTACCACAAAGATGGAAGCACACAATTAGCACAAAATCTAGTGGATCATAAATGTGGAAAGGAATGTTCAGGATATCACGTTTGAATTTGATTTGGCGTCCACAAACCATTTGGTATATAAAATGATATGTTAAGTTATTCAATTATGAGTATCAAACGGGGGGCACGGAGGCTTAGTGGTTAGCACGTTCACCTCACACCGCCAGGATCCGGGTTCGAGTCCCGTCTCGGCCATGTGTGTGTGGAGTTTGCATATTCTCCCCGTGCCTCAGGGGTGTTTTTCCATTTGGTTCTCCGGTGGTTCCCTCCTGCCTCGTCCAAAAACATGCACGTCGGTAGGTTGATTTGGCACCTTGGAAAATTGTCCCTAGTGTGTGAATGTGTGTGTGAATGTGAGTGTGTGTGTGTGTCCTGCGATGGGTTGGCAGTCCATCCAGGGTGTATCCTGCCTTAATGCCCATAGACGCCTGAGATAGACACAGACTCCCCGTGACCCGAGGGAAGATCGGATAAAGCGGTAGAAGATGAATGAATGAATGAATGAGTATCAAACAAAAACAATATTTGGTACCAAGAGACAAAAAAACACAAAACAAAAAAACAAAAATGCAAATTAAAAACAGTGTATATGTATATAGAGGCAACATGGCAAACACATAGAAATAGTTTGTCAGAACATTTCCAGGTTGGGCGAGATAAACTGCTGTGATGAAATAGATTTATAATTGATTTATAGCTCAGCGGGACCTCTAGGGGGGTTTCAGAGGGAATTTTGGAGTGTTTTGAAACAAAGAAACCCAACTATACAATCTGGCAACCCTGCAGGCCACCGATCCCTCTTTGTTGTTTTTAGTCTCCTATAACAACCACACTTTCTCTCCACTTCCCCAGGGCACCTCTTGTTTGAGTGAATGAAAAAGAAGAAGAATCCCCAGAGGGAAAAAAAACAACCTTTGCAAATATTTGTAATAATCTTTTGTTCCATTAATTTTGTTTCTTATCACTTCTTTTAGACCATAAGCCGGATGCCGTCAGCTGACCAGAATTCTTTAATTCATCTATTGCTAAAGATCCCGAGGTGAACGCAATCCAGGAAAAAAAAGCCATGGCCAGCTATGGTTAGTTTGTCAAAGCTCATGTCTATTTATTATTTATTCATGTTTAGAATGTACATCTTAATGCGTATAAATAAAAGGCACTTAATTTCCTAGTCTACACTATGTATGTATGCATGCATGTGTTGTATTAAAGGTCTTATTACACAAGCGAGCAAAGATCCCTTTTGAAAAAGGTCATATTTCCAAGTTAATTAAGGATATGTCATCTGATAACAGACCTCTTACTTGGGATAGCTGGTGGCCTTAGTTAATAGCATTGTACTGATTATCATTTTTAAGATAAGACTAAATGGGACCCATATGAGACCTCACAGAAAAGGGATTTTATCAGCAGACCGCTTTCACCGATTCCTGTTTTAAGGTAGGCAGGTTACAAATATAATTGCTTGGCTGCAGCATGATTGAAGCTGATGTTACCAATTGAAATGTGTGTTTTGGTGGTATTATACATACAGCGAAGGATTTAATAATTGTTTCTAAACAACTCAAGGCCACCTACATCCAAAGCCTACAGAAATCCATACGCTTTGGCCGATCCCATTGGTCTGACCGCGTACAGTGAAGACTTTTGTTGGAAACCTCCATCTAAACCCGACTGTATCCGGACCGGCACCGCATCTGGTAACAGGAGAAATAATCCACACCCAAGCCAGGTATAGTACGATCCTATTAGTTCCATGTTTACTTAGAATTATATATATCAATGCATGTATACAATTATACAGTGCATGGGCCCACTGTTGTTATTTTATCTTGTTGGTTCACATTTTTTTTAAATGTACTTTCATTCATTCTTTCTTTCTTTCATTCATCTGCTACCGCTTTATACAATCTTCCCTCGGGTCAATGGGAGTCTGTGCCTATCTCAGGCGTCTATGGGTATTAAAACAGGATACACCCTGGATGGAATGCCAACCCATCACAGGGCACACACCCTCACATTCATACACTAGGGACAATTTTCCAAGGTGCCAATCAACCTACCGTGCATGTTTTTGGACCGGGAGGAAAGCGAAGAACCCTGAGAAAAAAACCCTGAGGCACGGGGAGAACATGCAAACTCCACACACACATGGCTGAACCGGGAATTGAACTCGGACCCTGGCGGTGTGAGGCGAACGTGCTAACCACTAAGCCACCATGCCCATCCTTTAAATGTACTTTTATTTATTTTATTTTATTCATTTATTTTTCCTTATGTTGTTATTGCGGTTCCATTTTCTTGCACTACGGTACTTCACACAACATTGCTTAAATAGCTTACCCACACGACTTTCTTCTGCTGTCCTTGTCTGTCTCTTGTCAGGTGTGATTATTGTTCTGTGTATTTATCTTCCCATTCCTGTCTCATGCGCCTGTGTATTTGCATTTTACACACTTTTGTGTGCTGTATTGTTGTATTGTTATACACCACGGTCCTTCAGAAGTGACATTCTCTTACAGTGTATAAGACGTTGTATAAAGGGATGACAATAAATTGACTTGAGCTAAGATTTCTTTTCTGCGCTTACTCCTAAATAATATTCATTTGCTTAGTGGTTAGTGGTAAGAATGTTTGCCTCACACCTCCAGGGTTGGGTTTTCGAATCCCGTCTCCGCCATGTGTGTGTGGAGTTTACATGTTCTCCCCGTGCCTCAGGGGGTTTTTTCTCCGGAGAAAAAAAGTCCCCCCCCCCGGTCCAAAAACATGCACGGTAGGTTGATTGGCAAAACTGTGCCTAGTGTGTGAATGTCATGCCTTGATGTCCGAAGATGCCTAAGACAGGTACAGGTTCCCCACGACCCGAGAGACAAGTCGGATAAAGCGATAGAAGATAGAATAGAATAGAATGCTTATTCTATTTCGCACTATTGCGCAATACTTCTGGGATATTTTTCTGTTAAGACTATTTTGCCCTGCAGTGACTTTAAAATAAATAAAGTTAAGATGAATAAGAGTTGTGACAATTACAATTTTATTTGAATATAGCTTTGTAGTTCAAACAAACATATTATTATCTTCAGGGTTTTATGGTATGGAGGCATCCTCCTGGACTAAAACTTTGTGAAAACCCGCCACCTGAGGATGAAGTAAGAAATGCTTTATCTGCTCAATACAAATCAACATACAGAAGTGACTTTTTGGGCATCTCTCAAGGTAGGAATCCTAACTCTACTAAAAGAAACCTGTGGAAATGTCTGATTAAACATATGTGTACAATGTGTTATATGTGTATTCTCTGTCTGGATCCTCCTATCATCTCATCTAACTTCTAGCAAGTGTGTCTTTGCCATATTTTCTCTCATATACAGGGATCACGACGAACCGTACAGCCTTAGATCCCGTTAAGAACATTTCTGTGGTCCCTCAGTGCATTCAAACTGAGATGAGATGCAACTATCGTAAGCCTGTTCAAAGACCTGAATTCCGGGGAAAGGCCTCATGCCGTGAAGCCCCAAAAGGCATAAGTAAGCTTTAGCACGTAATCTCATGCAAAAAACATTCTGTTTTTTATTCCAGCTAAAATTCAAATGCACTCACTTTATGCAAATGCGAAATGGAAACAATTTTCTGATTTTCTGATTTATATATTTAAAAATGATCATTGTTTTACATTTGAGGAATTGTTCTTTATTTATTTACCACTACCACCACTTCTTTTCTTTGCTAAGTATTTCACTTTGAAATAAAAACCTTGCTGTAAATAAATACGACAATCTTCCTGAAATGCAGAACAATAATAATTTGTTGATTTCATTTCTTTTAACGTTTCAGTCCCGACAGTAATTCCGAAGCATATTACTAACCAGGAAATCACGAAGCCCTTGACCACATATGACAGACATTTCAGTGGTAAATCCGCAGGCTTTGCTTCAGTGCTGAATTCTCTCCAGCCCGAAGAACTCCATCACTTCTACAAGCATTTACCTGAAAAGGGTAAGCAACATTCGCAATCCTAAGTATCTTTTTTTTATTTTTATTTTGTTTGAATAATCTAAAATATAGATTATATATCTATTATATATCTATTATACAGAAATTATAAATATATCTAATATATATATATATTATATATATATATATATATATATATATAATTAAAAGCATCCTTATTTACTTATTTACTTTTCTTCCTTCCAACAGAAAAATTAGTGATGCAAAAATATTTGACAAAAAACCCAAAACCACCTGGTCAAGGCGAGAAAATAATGGAGCCAGTGGTATTCACGCAACCTCCTGCAGTGCTAGACAGGATATCCGTCTGGCCTGGGCCTCTGTGACTGATTCCCATAATGTGTATGTGCGCGGGCAAGAAAAGTAATAAATTCCTTCTATCGCATCGGATCATTCTCCTCAAATTCACATTAAATAGATATTTTTTTTCCCCCAGACTTTAGACCTGAATACAGAAATTTACACTATAGTAATGTTCTTGTCAGATAGTGAATATCATACATGTGTCAAACACTTCTATGTATCCACAGTTCGGAAGATGTTTTCCATAACAGCTGCCTTGGCCAGGTTAAGTTAATGCACAACATTCCGTACAAACATATTAACAAAAATGTGCACTTATTGTCATTGTGAAGCTTCTATGTGAGGGCATTTATGGAAATATTTATGGAAGGAGTCTCCAGTGAAACACACTTAACTTTAAATCCTCCGACATAGGAAAGTATTTTGAAAAATAAAGTGTTTTTGATGATTTTAATTAACTATTATATAGTAACACAAGATGCTAATAAGGATAATATATCTTCATATCTTTTCTATGTACCTGTGTATATCTATTACATCAATAAAAATGGTCCCAATACCACTTCATGCAGTTTAAGCATCATTTATAAGGGACGTGGTAGCTCTGTGGGACGTGGTAGCTCAGTAGTAAATGTTCTGGGTAAGCCTAGGTATTGCCAGGCTGATACCATTGGGGCCCTTGAGCAAGGCTCTTGTGCTACCGAAGGTGGCATGGCTCACACTGAGCTCTAACCCCAGCCTATCATCGCTATGATATACAAGAGAAGAATTTTGCTGTGCTGTAAAGTACATCTCGCAAGTATAAATTAGAGACCTGAACATGGGACAAGGATTGACAGGTGAGCACGGATCATTCATGGTTTGACAGGTGAACACGTTTCCGTGCTGTAAAATACTCATGTGTGGGCCGGTTGCAGAGGAATAAAATGATTATTATGGGGCACGGTGGTTTAGTGGTTAGCGCGCTCGCCTCACATTGCCAGGGTCCGGGTTCGATTTTCCGGGTCTCGGCCATGTGTGTGTGGAGTTTGCATGTTCTCACTGTGCCTCAGGCTTTTTTTCTCAGGGTTCTCCGGTTTCCTCCTGGTCCAAAAACATGCACGGTAAGTTGATTGGCACCTTGGAGAATTGTCCCTAGTGTATGAATGTTTGTATGAGTGTGTGTGTCCTGCGATGGGTTGGAATTCCATCCAGGGAGTATCCTTAATGCTCATAGACACCTGAGATAGGCACAGGCTATGTGACCCGAAGGAAGATCGGATAAAGCGGTAGAAGATGAATGAATGAATGAATAATAATAATTATTATTATTATTATTGTTATTATTATTACACTTTCTAGCTATATACATATAATAAATGAACCGTTATGTATCTTCCGTGAAAAAACCAACAATGGCAACTAAAGTGAAGTTACACGATACAAAGGCACAAGGTCTGAAGCGAACTGGTGCATGGTTCATGCACTGTAGACTGCTGAGGCAAATGGATGAAAAACGTCTGAAGCGCATAACAGAGGTGAATCGCTGAGTGCTACAAATATTTTCATAAAAATTAGCATATATATTTTTTGCCAGAGCTGGCTGGCAGGTCTCTAGTATAAAGTGCCTTTCTTTTGTTTTGTTTTTTTCTTTCAGTTTGCTCAAGTCAACCTTGGACGATTTTTAAAAAAATGCTTAGTGGCAAGCAGGCAATATATTATTGTTATATATATATATATATATATATATATATACATATTGTAGATGTAATATTATGAAGCAATTATGTGCCTGCATTTTGACGATCTTAATAATAGTCAAAAATCTATTTTCTAATTTCTATTTCTTTTTTTCTAAAACTTTTTCATGTTCTAAAATTAAAACCTATTAGACTTGTTATAAGACAAAGTTGCTTAAAGGTTTTAAATAGACAAAGGAGCACGCAGGGGACCACTGCACTGTTTCAGAAGGGCGGCTCGAATATCAGGTAACACGAGACTCAGGTGAGATGTGGGTTGGACAGTGTGCAACCATAGCTCCTGCTCAGTTTTTTTGTTTTTTTTTGCAAATGAAACAAGCGAAGACACACCACAGCACGGGAAAAGTGTTTAAACCGCCTTCAGAGATGCTGCTGGGAAATAAAACTCGTCCCACTTCTTCTGCGGGTAAAATCGAGACCCAAAATATATCCAGGTACTAGGATTTGATATAGTTGCTTTAGAAAAATTCTTATTCAGACAGGCGCTTAATGCTGTCTTCCAAGAGCCCTTTCTACTACAGTATTTGTTTCTCTGCACTACTTTTCCTCAGTATTACGGACCAGAGCTTTTTTTATATAAATATTATCGTTATAATATTCAGGTATCATTAACCGTGTCTTCTTGTTCTCTCCTTCCTCTGGTGTTTAGTGATTGTTTGCAGTTGCCAGGAGAGCCGAGGACTAGCGTACGGTCGCATGACGCTGATAGAAGCTTTTAAAATGAGCTCTATTCACATCAGTGTGTGTCCTTGAGGACTAATTATTTTGCGTTTTGATGAACGAGTTTGAAAGCTTCTGACGACTTTCATTTGATTAGTCTCGGCCCCCTTGTGTCACTGGCGGAACAAATCTAATCCGGGAGGTTTCAAATTTTCTCTTTTAGTCTGGCATACTCAAATGTAAAAGCAGTAGTTAAAAACATCACAAAGGTTCCTAATATTAATCTGTCACGAGTCTTGTTAAATGAATGACGGATTATTTAATCCCAGCACTTGCATTCGGTGTACATAGCGTATACGACAGGAGACTCCTTTTTCTGGCTTGATCAATGATAGACTATCCTAGAATTGCACCATTCATCTTGTTCTCATTGTTCCCCATTGCTGAATAGTATAATGCTACTATACTTCCACCTTGCTTCATTGTAGATCGTGTTCTAAGGATCTTCTAACTTGGGGCTTTGTGCCAGGGACAAAAAATATTTTGGTCTCATCAGACCAGAGAACCCTTTTCTGCCTTTTGCTGTGTCTCCAAATGATATTTTTAATATTGGGTTTTTAAACAATGACTTACTTTTCACTACTCTACTGTATTTTAATATCTACGTTTGTTATTTTACATGTTGGTCGTAAAA
Organism: Kryptopterus vitreolus; assembly: GCA_030449085.1. Lineage (NCBI taxonomy): Eukaryota > Metazoa > Chordata > Actinopteri > Siluriformes > Siluridae > Kryptopterus > Kryptopterus vitreolus. Next base: position 13,861,819 of record JACRUU010000026.1, read on the forward strand.
AAAAAAAAAAAATCAATGCATGTTATACTATGTATGTATGTGTGTGTGTGTGTGTGTGTGTGTGTGTGTGTGTGTGTCATATGTGACATAAAATTTTAATTTTAATTTAATTTGAATTTTTAAAAAGGTGTTTTGTATATTTGAGGTCTTCTCTTATTTGTTCATTTGATTCATTGCATACATTCCCAATTATGTACATTTTATTTTCCAATTCTTTACTATTTCTGTATGATATTATGTGTTGGGGAGTAACTAGTTAGATGTAACAGCGTTACGTAGTTAAATTACAAAATAAAAGTAACAGTAATTTGTTACAGTTACAGAAAAAAAAAACATGTCATTAAATTACAGTTACTTTAGGAAATGTTGAAGATTACAAATTCCCACAACAATTTGATTCTAAAGCAGCTCAGTTCCGAAAATATATCCCACTTTTTCCGAGCGCCACCGGAGTAATCGAAAAGTAATTAAATGTAATCGGTTACTTTTATAATGTAATTGAAAAGTTACACTACTTATTACATTCTTAATAGGGTGATTTTTAATCTGTAACCTATTACATTTCCAAAGTAACCTTCCCAACACTGGTAGTAGTAGTATTGTAATATTTGTTTGTGGATGCTTTCAGGGCTTCTCTATCTAGAAACCTAGGACTAGCACTAATTTACACTCTTCTTTATTTTTTTTTTTCGCTTCCTTGTTCTCTTCTCCATAATAAAAGTCCATATAACCATACACAAAATAACATCAACTGTCATAATTCAACATAAACTCTTATGATCTTTTAACTCTTACAGTATTAACAAGATTAACAACACCTGGCTGATGCAATTTCTTCTTCTTCCGCAGTCTTCTGACTGAGCTCAGACCTGTCCGTGGAGCCACTGCTTACAGATTGTCAAGGCAATCCAAATGTACGGCTTCAAGTGTTGCACTCCTGAGCGGGAGATCTGATCTGATTGAGACATGTTCTGAGAAAAACCCAAAGCCAGAGTGGCTGGAAAGGGAACTTCTAAGGCAAAAGTACAGACGACATACAATCACTTTTGGAGACAGTGCAAAGTTCATCCAGCACAGTGTCCATAATCCTTGCATCTCAACCTTCAAGGTAAAGTCATTTACACTAAGGTAAAAGCTTTAGGCATTTTACATTAGCCTGTAACATACATAAAGTAGACTTTATGTTCCATATCTTTAAAATGTCTTGTCTTTTATTATTGTAATACTACATATGGTCACTTAAGTCACCACTCACTTTTTGACTTGCTTTTTGGTGAAGCAGACCTTCATCAATATGATACCAGCTTCTCTTAAATAGCGATGTCAGGAATACAATTAATACAATGTTTTTGCGACCAAAAGTGTTCCAGAAGAAAATTGACTTTGAATTTATACAAGAGTGTTACTGGTGATCTATGCCACTGAGTACTTGTTGAATTAATGCCAGATAGAACAGATGGGATTTTGCATATAAAGTACATTTTCGACTCCAGCAGCTTCATACCTGCTATTTCTGTTGTTTATTTCTGTTGATTTATCTGACTGAAACAGAATGGTATAGAGAAAAAAAAAGGACACCGCTTTCTTAATAGCTTGTAATGCATTTAAAAGATTTAACACCTCAGTCGTTATCTTGTAGAGCAAATCTTGTTGTTTCAGGAACATTCAGCTCAGTCATCTTCAAATGCAAGGGCCAAAAATTCCATTTTGACTCTAATTAGAAATCCATTCATTGATCAGCTGTCAGATCGCAAAGCCAACAGAATCCCTCATGAGTGCTCGCTAGAATGGTGGATAATACATATATGCAAATTACTGTACAGAGTAACATTGCTTATAATCTGCCAAAGTGTCCATTTTGTTTATTTCACAAGCAAATTATTTAGCGAAATCCAATCTGAAATCATTGGAAAGGAAATTCAGTGATGTATGCATATAAACAATGTGCCAGTATAATCTTACAATAATATGCTTTGCGTAATATTTTGATGTGTATGTAATGTTTTTTTTTTTTAATGCAAGTCAATTAATATTGAAAAACCAAGCTGAAACTTTCAATATGTGTATTCTTATTAATCTTTTTAAGTCAAAGTGTCTTTATTGGGTAGAGTACTTTATGCTTAGAAAACTAATTAGCAAATGAATATCATAATAGTAATATAAATGACACCAATATGATCCTTTTGGTCAGTTGGGTCATGGTCGGTTTACATGTCATGCATCATCGTTCCTCTTCACTAATTCATTTCTTAATTATAAACAAGAGAGCAATATTTGCTGTGTTGGGAAGGTTACTTTGGAAATGTAACAGGTTACGGATTACAAATGACCCTCTTCAAAATGTCATAAGTAGTGTAACTTTTCAATTACTTTTTAAACATAAAGAAACGGATTACATTTGATTCCTTTTTGATTACGTTCATTTGTCCACTAGGTGGCGCTTTAAGTTAACATTCTAAGGAAAAAAACATTGCATCAGAATCAGATTATTGACATGGGTGCTTGGGATACATGCTTGTTACATTTCCCTGTGTTTTTCCATCCTGTTACTTCCTGCTCATACTCCAAGACTGAGAGCGCCACTGCCACCTACTGTAGTGGATGTGCAATTATACTTTATTCAAGTACAGCGAAAAAGCATATTCCGCCATATTTCGCCCCACTATTTGAGAACCACTGCAGTAGTCTAAAGCACTGATTTTACATGAAATTGTTCAGATGTAACCCTATTTGTAATCTTTAACATTTCAATAAGTAACTGTAATTTAATTACACATTTTTTTCCCAGTAACTGTAACAAACTACTGTTACATTTATTTTGCAATTACATTACGTAACATGTTATATGTAAGTAGTTCCTCCCTAACACTGGCTGTAAGTAAGAGGTTTAAAGCAATGCATTACTATAATGAAACTATATAATGAAACATTATCCTTTTTTTTCCACGAATAACTGAATTTTTCTAGCCACACACTGTTTCACATTCTTTACAATATTAATTTTGATTCGTTTTTTTTCTTTTTATCATTTGAAGTGCTTGACTCAGAAGCAGTGCCATGTCAATGAGTTCAAAGATCTAGAAAAAATTATATATATATATATATATATATATATATATATATATATATATATAATATATATATCACTGAGAATCACTAGACGTTTCTCTCCGCATCTCTCTGACATGTTACACTAGCTTAATTAATTAATACCATGAAACTTTGTGGCCCAACTTTGTTTCCCTTCCATTTCGTTCATAGGTTCTTAAAAATAGACAGGTTGATGTAGAAAGAAACTAATTATCGCAGGCAACTCTGTGCTTTTATAATTATGTTTTAGTTTCTCTGGTGATCTATGAATAATAATAATAGACATAATGCACACTCTATGATCCATTTCATTCTTTGCTATCAAAATATTTCTTAAATCGAAGGTAAATTGAAATGTCGTGTTGCTAGGAAACATGTATTAAATCCCATTAACAGAGTTTTTGGGATTTCTTTGTGTTTTGATTGTATGGCTGCCTCCATAACCACCCGAATCCCTGAGCGGCTGCCATTACATTACGTTTCATTCATCCCACCCTGCGATCCTCTTGAATTTGAATGCATCTCTCATACTGATTGTTTCTTCATCTCTTGTTCTTTCTTGTTAAACAGAGCTCAAAATTCATTAATTGGCCGGTACGCTCATATTATTGCTTGCTGTGCCAATTTGAAGTGGTGTGTGTGTGTGTGTGTGTGTGTGTGTGTGTGTGTGTGTGTGTGTGTGTGTGTGTGTGTGTGTGTGTGTTTCTCTTCTGGTCTCACTCACCTTGGCCTTAAAATAACTTGAAATAAAATATAGCTTGTTAAGGCAGAGAAAAAAAATAATTGGCTCAGATCACAGACATGAAAGTCTGCATGCTGGGCGAGCTTCTGCACAAATTTCTTTCTTATTATTTTTTTTTTATAAAGGTTACCGAGGAAAATCTGCAGGAACATTTCAGGTGGTGGTTTGGAATTCAGATTAAGTCTTGTCACAATCCTATTTACTGAAATTGCATCATCAATGATATATATATATATATATATATATATAGAATATATATATATATATATATATATATATATATATATATCATGTTAGTCACGTGGAGTTTGCATGTTCTCCCCGTGCCTCAGGGGTTTTTCTCCGGGTTCTCTGGTTTCCTCCCCGTTCAAAAACATGCGCGGTAGGTTGATGGGCACATTGGAAAATTGTCCCTAGTGTATGAATGTGTGTGTGTCTGTGTGTGTGTGTGTGTGCCCTGCGATGGGTTGGCATTCCATCCAGGGTGTATCCTGCCTTTATGCCCATAGACGCCTGAGATAGGCACAGACTCCCCGTGATCCGAGGGAAGATCGGATAAAGGGGTAGAAGATGAATGAATGAATGAATATATATTTATTATTATTTTTCTTTATGTATTTATTTTTTTTACTGCAGATCGAGCAGAAGGTGTCCCTCGAAAGTCTCACAAAGCTGAAATTGGCATTTGAGGTAAGCCTGATAAATAATCATCACACTGTGTGTCTTTTCTTTTTTTTTCTTTTCTTTCTTTTTTTTTGCATTACAAAAGAAGTGACCCAGCTGTTTATGTGGGCAGGAATTTGAAAACGCTGGTACAAGATTTCTGAATCTCCTGCACTTTCATCACGTCCTTAAGAAGTGTTTGGGTTCGCGTGCCATTGTAAGTCAGTGCAGTGCAATCACTGCTGAAGAATGATACCATTCCCACTGAGTCATTTATTCATGAAGCGTTTTGTTTGCGCATGCAGATAACAATTCAATTATTTTACATAAAACAAAAACCTTTCACATCGCATCCACTCAGTCAATCCCTCTCACTCCATTCTCCTCGGACCCCTTTCAGAACGATGCGCAAATCCGAGAGCTCTTCATGAAGATTGATTACTCTGGAAGAAACAGCATCGGATGGGTATGAATAATACAAAGCTTTTACATGCGATTGACTCCAGATTACACAGTCAGAGAAGGGCTATTTTTTACTTATTGTACCAATACATATTCTTCACACACACACACTCACACTCTCGTAATGGAAGAGTCTTAATTAAAAAATTAATTACCAGTACAATCAGTAATCAATTACTAACTAATCATCTATTGAAGCAATACAAGAAAATTCCTAGGAAGAAGTGCATAAATCACAAAACATCTGGCGTGTAAACATCTAAAGAATGTTGCGCAAGTGCTGGGTCCTCAAGAATGAAAAACAAATCATTTGAAAAAGCGTTTTTAATACTGAATAGGTCTGTAAAAATCTGTTACCCCATCTGCTCCATCGCACGTCTTTTTTACGCCCGCACGCAGTTTTTACGCACATAAATTAATTAAACACATTCCTTTAAAATGGTTTAAAACAAACATGCATTAGTGGAACATCTGTAATAATAGATACTGTATATTGGTAATATCGGTTACTAGTGCAATTGTAATGTCCTTTGCTCATCACAATCTGCTCCGTCAGATCATTTTTACACACTCACTACTCCCACACACACACACACACACACACACACACACACATACATTGCAATTTATCAAAAGAACATAGAATCAATTTTTTTTAATGAATTTGTTTTATTAAGTACCTATACAATTAATTGTATTATTTTTTTTTTACTTTTTTTTTTAAGTTTAATCAGATTTATAATATAGTATACCATTTTGAATCTGGTTCCTTGTGTCTCTCCTTTTAAACACAAACATTCATCCAGATTTAGGGTTAGGGTTAGAGAGCATTTCTATTAAAGAGCATTTCTATTAATTATTATAAATACAATGAATATAATATGTGGGTTCATTTAGGATGAGTTCTGCACATACATGCAGCTGGAGTACACCGAAAAAGAAGAGTCAGTGGTCCGAGGTAAGCAGGTGGCTTTCACCCTGCCAGCCAGAATAAAGCCCCTGATCCATTGTGAGCCCATTCTGAGGATACACCCTACCCCTGATGGAGCCATAGTGACTGTGAGAGAAGACGGGACAGTCAACTACTGGAGCTCCAAACTTCAGCAGAGGAAGAACAAAAGTGTGTTTGTGAGTAACAGGAATTGGTGTGATTTTATATCTACAAATGATAAATCAAAATGACTTGTTGGCAAATCATAAGAACTTCATTAGGAAGCTTATTAGAAGTCATAAGGGAAGCTGGATGATCAAATATGCCCAATATATTGCTACACATTCAGCCATTTCTAAACTGCATGCGAATCCAGCATTTTATGAATTAAACTATTGAACTTGCTTAATTCTAATCATGAAATTTGAATGAATCATAAAGTGCGTTTCCGTTACCTTTCAAAATGCACAAATTTAAATAGCGAATTGAAAATACGCCTAATGGAAATGCGCCCAATTCGCAAAAAGGATTTTACTCTCGCATGAGGTGTTTTTTTAGACGATGCGAAAAAGGGAAAAATTCGCAAAACTGTAATGGAAACAGGGTTTTTTTTCGCATTTCCAGGTCACATGATATAAATGAAAAGTCATACGATCATTCTTTAAAGATGCCGTGGTATGTGTGGATGATGAGACGGAGTTATTTATTAAACCAATTAAAGAAACCAGTTTATTGACGTTTAGAAAATATCCAAGGTTATCCAATTTTCCAAGGTGCCAACCAACCTACCGTGCATGCTTTTGGACAGGGGGGGAAACCAGAGAACCCAGAGAAAAACCCCCTGAGGCACGGGGAGAACATGCAAACTCCACACACACATGTCCGAGACGGGAATCGAACCTGAATATATATATATATATATATATATATATATATATATATATATATATATATATATATATATTCACACTATGTTGTGTGATGTGTTATTGTGTAGTGCGACAGTTACATATATTTAGAACGACAATAAAAGCTTCTTGACTTGATTGTTTTTGTTTAAAGTCAAAGGAATTTCATTATTGCACATCATTGCACATGTGGGTATAAGGCAAAGAAATACAAATATTCTAAACCTTTTTACTGCTAATGGTTGTCTAAGGAGATTGCATGGCTAGTTGTCATGGCTTTTTACAAAGACATTATAGTATTATAATTGACAAATAAATCTATGTGATTTGCAATTGTATTTATTTCCGTTTTATCCAGTACGAGCGACCCATCGGACGGACCCCGAAGTGGGCTACTGATTTCATCGTGATGCCGCAGTACAACAAGTTGATCATTGCAACTGGGTGAGTTATTGCTGTTTCTTGGTTGTATAAAGCTTTTCTTAAGGCCTGATGGTTATCAGCAAAATGCAAAGGAATACTAAACTCTTATTGGTCCTTTTTAAGAAGTCCAACTTGATCAGAACATGTCTTGCCTCAGGCCGATGCAAAAAGCCTTCTTATTACACCATTCCAGTGAACAGCATTTATCTCATTGCTTGAGGATGTCCCAGAGAGGTCAGTTTATACCTTAGAGGCTTGATGTGCTTCAAATGTTCGTATTATTTTCCGTGCCTTAGGGACAGAGAAATTCAGCTGTATGAGCTTTCTTCACTCGAACCTTACTGCCAGATAAACTCCCTGGAAACCATGCCTCTGAAATTAGACTACTGGTGAGAATGCTTTCATACAGTATACAATACGTTATAAGATCATTTACTAGACAATGCAGTCAAGGACCACGGTTAAAATGCTTGTCAAAAATTACTATAATTAAGTACACAATATGTCGATTAGCAAAGCTTCTATGTAGCTCAGTTGTGTTGCCTTAAACCTCTTGTGAGATTAGTGATTGTATTCTCATCTCTCCAAAGCTACACTGGCCCGGATAAATGTGCCATTATATATGGCGATTCTCAGGTATGCACATAATTAATGAATGCACATATAGGCAGATGTGCGCTGAAGTTCATGGCATTGGTTTGATTAATTATGTAGCTTGTTTATCCTAGGGCTGTGTGAACATCCTACTAATGACATCTGTGGGGGAGACGCTGAGGTAAACACACATTATTTGTCCTCTTTCGAATCCTGCTTGCTTTTAAAGACTATCAAGCATGGTCTTATGTTCATAAGGGAGCATTTTGGAATAGATATAGCACACGAATAGCTTCTTGGTGGTTCATGAAAAGTGGTTTTACCTACAATGCACTATATACAGTGGTATGCAAAAGTTTAAAGTAGGCAAAATAAATGTAAGTATAAATAAATTAAACTGCATTTTTTTAGGATGTGGAAGAAATTGACAAAGGTGGAAAATGTGCCCAGTATCAGCATCGAATTTGCAGTCCAGTCACCAAACGTGACTTATATTAGATGGAAAGTCCATCAAGATTGGGTAACAGAGGTAAGACTTTTTTTTTTCCTGTAGTAATATTTTATGTATGATCACATTGAAGCCTATAACTGGAGCATAATTATTAACTTGGTTTATCTTATTGTTTTAATAATTGAGAAAACATTTTCTTACTACAAATGTATGATATCCAAAAAAAAAATTAACCTGTCATTTCAGCTAAAATACATAAAAAGCATTCCTGCAATTGTTTCCACATCAAACCATGAAGCCTCTGCTCTTGTTATAGGTAAGATATAAAACGACCCTCTGTGCTGTTTTGTTCATCCATAATCATTATTAGAACATTGACCACCGCAGGCAGAATCTATCACAGACAAAAAGTTGCTTTCCACAATACGGCCTAAGGGGACATAGTGATAATCATCTCTCTTAATGCTCATTCAATTCTGAAAATAGTATGTTTTTTTTTTGGTTTCTTTTTTCTTTTTTCCAATCTGGCCCTAGAGAATAGGTCTCTGTACTTACTCAACAATTAATCTGTTTTATTTATTGCCAGTCAAGGGACCTCGGTGTAATGAAATTCCACTTAATCCCATTTGAATAGCATGCCCCATAATACAGAAAGGGTGCTACGAGTCATCTGTCACCTGGTCCTCTGTGCATGTGGTTAATTCCTCACATGATATCCATGATAGCTCTCAGGATTTAATATATTTATTGAGTTGAATTCTTTTTTTATTAGGTTTACTTATATTTTACATAAAATACCTCCCTCCCCCCCAGGTTGCATTCAGCCATCCACCAATATTGAACAGCAGTTAAAGGAGATTAAGGAGATGTATGAGGGCAAAGCCAAAAAAGTGGTCCACACCTTCAGCAGCCCTCTGCCAAGAGCGCCATGTGACCAGACCGTCTTTTCCATATATAAAGGAGTGAAGACCTTTGATCTGTGCAAGAAGCATAATCTCCTGGTGACAGGCGGGATGGACAGGAAAATACGCATGTGGAATCCTTATGTTCCAGAGTAAGCTCAAGAGTTTTGCCATATATATGTATATATATATATATATATATATATATTTTGCCAATATCGCTGTAGTGAAGAGACTTATAATGTAGCCCCAGGTAGCTGGACCTATGCTGCTATACTACTTAGTGATATAGTATATTTAAAATGGATATTAACTAGGACCTAACATGTATAAGTATTGAGAATAATGAATGAAGTTAATATGTAAAACCTTAATGAAGTTTGGTTTCTTCATTAACTTCCTTAATGAAGTTAATATGCAAAACAAAGCCATTTTCTGTATATGTGTCTCAACATACTACAAATATGAATTGGAACCAGAAATGGTGTTGGCATGCACTGCTAATTAGCATCCCAGAGTTGTTTTTTTTTTACATTTTTAATGTGTTTGTACGACCTCTCTGCGCTCTGGTGAGGCTGCAAAGCGCGTGATCGTTCTATGTTTGGAATGGCGGCGGCACATCTCTGTTTAATGCTCTGCCAATGATAGGAGGCCCACAGGAATTCTGAAAGGTCATACTGCTCCCATCTTCTATCTGTGTATCTCCTCAGAGGACTGCCGCATTTTCTCCGTCTCCACAGACAGCACTGCCAGGGTGAGTGAAAAAACATCCTTCTGTTTTGACACACTACAATTATAGTTGCAAATGTTTATTCCCGTGGCGATTGAACCAACATAGAACGCTGGGAGATTTTAATGACAGAATCCAGCATTCGCTAAAATATATCTCATAGATGCCTCATAAACCTGCCTTTGTAGTATTTTAGTATAAACTTGACATCGGACATTTCCTGAAGAAAATGAATTTAAAATTTAGCGTTGACTTCGAAATGCTAGCTCGTTCGGAGAGACGAGTGTTTAGACACCAAAAACGTCCATTTTGGGCATTTGCCTGGGAGGGGGCGGGGCCAGTGACACATGTGGCATTATCCAGTGCCCGACTTCCTGTCGATGTGGCGAGCATTTAGATATGTCACATGTGTCCGAGTTTCGCTGTTTAGAAGATTTTTCACATTTCCGGCCACGTGACGCCATGCAGCAGTCACATGTTCACTACCTACTCAGTCTTACCTAAAAGTGGAACACGGGCCGAACAGTGGAGCGTCAAATTTCCCCATTCATTCTATATGCAGCCGGAATGTCGTGGATTTCCCAAAATTCTGTGAAAAAAAAATTCCAAAAAACGTGTGTGGGGTTCGGGAGGTATATGATCATGATCCACTGCGGACCCCCTACAAGTGGATATGCCACATGTGCATGTCGGACACTCACAGGCCGAACTGTGAGGCACGAAATCTGCCCCATTCATTTTCTATGGCAAAAAAAATCCTGCTTTTTGGCCCCCGGGGATCGGAATTCCATGGGGCGATTCCTTATAAAAGTAATACCTCACACCTCACACCATCGGGCCGCACGATATGAGGTATGATTCGTTAGGATCGGATAAAAAAAATGTTAAGTTACACGCCGAACATTTGAGAGATTATAATAGTGATGCTTTCGCAAGCACCACTAACAAGCATTACATTAATTACACCTCACTTCTCATATACATTTAAAAAAATTTTCTATCTCATTTTTTATTCCTTCATTTGTTTGTTTGTTTGTTTAGATATGGGATATAGAAGATCAGTGCTGTCTGTTCGATGCGCACCCGAAAGCGAGTTGTCTGCGTGGAGAGTTGTCGGCATGCCTGTATTTCCCTGCAGCGAAAAGCCTTTACGTAGCGACTGAATCACTCTTCTTACTCACCCTCGAAACCAAGTAAGTTCTGTGTACAAAATGAGAAAATCGAATTATATTTATGACAATCTGTCGCTGACATGCTGAGACATGCTGCTGTTATGAGAAGACAAAACTATCATTTAAATAAAAAGACGTTTTATTACATTTTTAGAAAAAAGAACTATGCTGTGAATATAAGCACATATATAATATACATCGGTAACCTATTCATATAGGTTTATTAAATGAGTAATTACAATTAGAATTAATATTTAAATGCTAGTTTCTGAGGGGCACGGTGGCTTAGTGGTTAGCACACATCGTTTGCCTCACACCGCCAGGGTCCGGGTTCGATTCCCCTATCGGCCATGTGTGTGTGGAGTTTGCATGTTCTCCCCGTGCCTCAGGGGGTTTTTCTCCGGGTTCTTTGGTTTCCTCCCGGTCCAAAAAACATGCATGGTAGGTTGTTTGGAACGTTGGAAAATTGTCCCTAGTGTATGAATGTGTGTGTGTGTGTGTGTGTGCCCTGCGATTGGTTGGCATTCCATCCATGGTGTATCCTGCCCAATGCCCATAGACGCCTGAGATAGGCACAGGCTCCCCGTGACCCGAGAGAAGATGAATGAATGAATGCTAGTTTCTTTATTAACATTTAACGCATTCGCCAACGGCCCTTATTCAGAATTACTTTGAGAACCTTGCTCAATGGCCCAGTAGTTGCAGCTTGGCTCAGATTTGAACCTGTGACCTTTTGATCCAGAGTCTAATACCTTCACCACTAAGCTACCACTTCACTTGTTTTGTTTGGGGAGCAATCAGACATTTGCTTTTAAAAGATTTGGTGCTTGTGACCCAGACTAACGAAAAAAACATTTCTGTCCGTGTATACGCCCTGTACGTATTAAAATCTGCGTAGAAGAGAATTTATGTGAAGGTTTTTCCAATCCATCACACATATGTAGGCATTCAGACTAACGAAATATCGTTAGTGCTTCTTAATTAACTCCTTGGTAGTAACATGTCAGAATATTTATCGGGTTCTTTTATTTAACTAAAAATAACATTCATTCAATACAATCATCTATTTCTCCTGCCGATGCCACAACCGTCTGAGGCCCAGGAACCCAAGAGACGATAATTGGCCCTGCTCTCAGGACGGAAACAATGTCTTTCTCCTCTGCGAGATCTGTGCACAGCTAGCCAATTGTGGACGTCTATTAAATCAGTTAAACAGTAGTAATGGGAATACGGGCTCTTTATGGCTCTATTCTATTTGGCGCATAACCAAAAAGTTTTTGGAGAGTCTGCAGTGGGAGGTCTTTGTCACAGTCAAGGTAAATCCGTCCCCGAGACGGGAAAGAATAAATTAAGGGAGTTTACAGCTGTGTATAGCTGTCATTTTGTGAGCGATAACAAGCACTTACATGCTTTGTGGACAATATTAATCTATCTATAAATCTATATAAAAGATAATGGTCTAAGTAAAGTGATAGTCTCCAGTCCTGAATGGCATTTGCACTGTTCCGTGAAGGATGTTCCACTTGTCCGTGTTGAACAGTAATTTGAGAAGATTTGGTAGATGTCTTTTTCGTGATTTGCTGATTGGTAGCATTCATATGATAAGAAGGACAAAGCCAGGTTGCTGGAATCGAGTTAAACTTGATTTATCGATACATGTGAAGTGAAATAAAGCAATCTTTTTCTTTTTTTTTTGCTTTCAATGTGCTTCAATTTTTCTTTGTGCATGTCAGATCACAGCCTGAAGGAAGCCATATCGTTTCCCATAAGGAGGCAGTGCTGTGCTGCGGATACAGTCAGGAGTTTCGGCAGGTGGTGAGCTGCACCGAGGCGTCAGTGAGTACAAATACTATTTTCCGAAACACCTGTATAAGGCACAAACACACTCCTGGCTATGTGATAAGGTGCTGATATGCACTGGGTGGGAACAGCAGTGTGTTTGATGATGCGCTGTATGTGAACAGCAGTGTGCGCGATGACGCAGAGTTTCTGAACAGCAGTATGTTTAATGATGCGCCGAACAAAACTGTTTATTCGGGAGATTTAAAAAAAAAAACACATTAGTAAGACATTTCTTTTGGGGGAAAAAATTGTGCAAACGTATAATAATAATAATTATTATAACTATTAATTATATTATTATTAATAATTAATTATAATAATTATTATAGGGGCACGGTGGCTTAGTGGTTAGCACGTTCGCCTCACACCTCCAGGGTCCGGGTTCGATTCCCGTTCTCGGCCACGTGAGTGTGGAGTTTGCATGTTCTCCCCATGCCTCAGGCGTTTTTTTCTCCGGGTTCTCCGGTTTCCTCCCCGGTCCAAAAACATGCACGGTAGGTTGATTGGCACCTTGGAAAAAATTGTCCCTAGTGTATGAATGTATGAATGTGTGTGTGCCCTGTGATGGGTTGGCATTCCATCCAGGGTGTATCCTGCCTTAATGCCCATAGACGTCTGAGATAGGCACAGACTCCCCGTGACCCGAGGGAAGATCGGATAATAGCGGTTTTAGAAGATGAATGAGTTAGTAGCTAGCTTGTTAAAAGGCATATAATCAGTGTTTGGGAAGGTTACTTTGGAAATGTAATAGGTTAAAGATTACAAATTAAAAGTTTTCAATTACTTTATAAAAGTAAAGTAACTGATTACATATGAATTTGATTATTTTTGATTAGTTTCATTTGTCCACTAGGTGGCACTCGGAAAAAGTGGGATATATTTTCGTAACTGAGCAGCTGCTTCAGAATGAAATTGTTGAAAGGGGGGTTCGGGGGGGGGTGGTTAGGGGGGGTGGCGGTGGGGGGTTTTGTTATGCGGTGGTCGATGGAATTTGTAATCTTCAACATTTTTATTTAATTAAATGTTTTTTTAATGTAACTGTAACGCATTACTGTTTATTTTGTAATTACTCCCCAACACTGCAAATAGTTTCAACTTGAATCATTTTGGTATTTATTTTTAAATGATTGTTCATATTTGTCAACAATTTCATCTTTAATATTGATAAAGTTAGATATTTTACTTGGTTAACTTTCCTCCTGTAATGACTAACATGATCCATCTACAGAAACACTACATGAGTTTACAGCCATACACCATGGAAACAGTTACTATTTACTAGTTACTAAATCATTGCTTCACTGCATTTATTTAAACAAACACTAGTGTACCTTAAAATGGGAGATATATTAAGATATGTAAAGCACAGCACAGGAGAAAAAACCATGGAGAGAACCAAGGACAAAATAGCAAAACAAGTAATGTAAAAACACTCACTGTAAAAAAAAAAAAAAAAAAAAAAAAAAAAAAAAAAAATATATATATATATATATATATATATATATATATATATATATAGGGGTCACAGTGGCTTTATAGGTTGAACATGTTCGCCTCACACCTCCAGGGTCGGGGTTCAATTCCCGTCTCGGCCATTTGTTGTGTGTGGAGTTTGCATGTTCTCCCCGTGCCTCAGGGTTTTTTTTTCTCCGGGTTTCTCCAGTTTCCCCCCGGTCCAAAAACATGCATGGTAGGTTGATTGGCTCCTTGGAAAATTGTCCCTAGTGTATGAATGTGGTGTATGTTGTGTTTGTGTGTGTGAATGTGTGGTGTGTGTGTGTGTGTGTGTGTGTGTGTGTGTGTGTGTGTGTGTGTGGTGTGTGTGTGTGTGTGGTGTGTGTGTGTGTGTGTGTGAGATAGGCACTGGCCCCCCGTGACCCGAGGGACGATCGGATACATATATATATATAGTATATATATATATATATATATATATATATATATATATATATATATATATATATATATATACAATTGGTATTTACATATCAGGTATTTACATACAGATTATTCACAAAAGATCCAGCAGTGTAAACATGAAACAGAGAAAGAATGAAGACCATTTAATCGTTGTTATTTATAAAAAAAAATTTAAATAATTTCACGTCAAAAAAAGGTATTAAGCTACATTATTAAACAGCAGATATAATAGAAATCACGTTAGCAATACACTATTTGAATCCTTAATAGCTACTAATTTAATAACAGCATGGAAGTTACACTATTGCTTTTTTTGGGGGGGGGGTCACTGTAGGTCTTTTTCACTAATAACATGATTTGTTTTTTTTCAGATTGTAAAAGTTTGGGACGTGGACACAGGAAGTCAGCTTTTCGAGTACGGAGACGCTCATGGAGTTTCAGCCATAACCTGCATGGCGTTTGATCCAAATGGAAGAAGGTCTATCTAGTTTTGTTTTGTTCCTTTTACTACATGTACTAGTGCATGCATATGAATTCACATCGTTCATTCTTTAATACTCCTTCAAGACTTGTAACAGGTGGCAGAGATGGTTGCCTCAAAATCTGGAACTTCCACAACGGTCACTGCCTTAGGATGCTGAGGCGAGGTGAGACGGCATAAAAAGACCATTAATAACCGTCCACTTAATATGAACTCTTTATCCTTTATAGACGTCTTTACAACAAAGCCTAGACATGTGTATGATCAATGCTGTAAATTGTATTCTAATTGTATTCAGCTCTAATCCAATAGTGCGAATCTGACTAAACAAGCACCCTGGTTATCTGAAAGCACTTATGTTTAATTAGCTGAATTAGAGAGAAAATTAAATTCTAAAGGACAATAAGTCTTTGGCAAAATGGTGCATCTCTGAATTACCGGACCCGAAATAAAAGTACCCGTGTCGTCCACTTTATTAGGAACATCCGTAGGCCTGAACGTTCATACCAGGTAGTGCATTACCTGTCTTTCATCTCCTGTTCTTGACTGGCAGACGTAGAATCCGATGCCGGCTGATTGGATGTTGAAGCACATCCTGTTTAAAATCTGATGGTTTTAAGTGTTGAGATGCTTTTCTGCTTATCATACTTGTAAAAAAAAAAAAAAGGATGTGTCAGTGATCGCTTTCTGTCAACTATTCTTTGCAAAATTCTAGTGCTGCCTGGGAAAATGCTAAAATGCTTTAATCAGCTCATTATTTGCAGCAATCATGTCATGGGTGAAGACCCTAAGATCAGTGCGTGTCTGGTGTGTAATTTGGCCATTATGTGAAAAGCAAGACTGTCGGATTATTGCATGAGTTCTGGTGGAAAATATTTGCTTTATATAAATATTTTTCTAATAATATATGTTTATTGTTTTATCATTTCACCCACAAATTATTGACTTTTGTAATTATTGAAATTCTATAAATAAACTGTCCCATGAGTACTTGCATTCGAATGTGCATTAACACGGCACACTACTGTGATCACAAATTTTGTACATTAGGCACAATGGCTTAGTGGTTCGCATGTTCGCCTCACACCTCCAGGGTTGGAGTTCGATTCCTGCCTCCACCATGTGTGTGTGTGTGTGTGTGTGTGTGTGTGTGTGTGTGTGTGTGTGTGTGTGTGGAGTTTCTGTGGATGTTCTCCCTGTGCCTCCGGTTCCCCGGTTCTCTCCAAAAACATGCACTGTAGGTTGATTGGCACTTTGACAAAATTGTCTCTAGTGTGTGAATGTGAGTGCACCCTGCAATGGGTTGGACTACAGGGTGTATCCTGCCTTGATGCCCCAAGATGCCTGAGATGGGCGCAGGCCCCCCCGTGACCCGAGGGAAGATCGGATAAAGCGTTAGTAAATGAATGAATGAATGGATGGATTTTGGACATATTTTTGTGCATATCCTATTTTGTGCATAGGATTGTATGTAAAATATATGTGATTCTTCCTGTAAGAATTTAATTGGTGGACCAGAGCGATCGTCAGGGTTAACACACCTCCATCTTCTATCCTGTTGATGTAAATTAAAGGGGCACTTCTGTGTTTTTCTGTAGAAAATAAAAGCACTGAGATCTGTGACTGCTCCTATCTTCAAGTGCACACAAACAGGTGAGTCTACACTTCAGCACAGCCCATATATTTCTTTTTATTTTTAATTTTTTTTTATTATTTGTTTTTCATATTTTTAGCTGAATCATGGTTCACATTTATCCTGGCAGATTTGTGATGTCGGTTGGCTGGGGTCGAAGGATTGACGTTTACTTAGTGAGTATAAAGGCCCAAAGGCAGGCCAGCCTTCCCATTTCATATCGGCGTAATTCCCCAGATGGCGCTCATAAAAAGACTGACTGGTGTGACCTGCTTCCTTCCACCACTCTCCTGTTTATCGCCGTGCAGCGCATTACCATTTTTCATTTACTGCATCTCTCACACCTTCCCTCTGCCTCTTCGCTCTTCATTTTTTTGCTGGGTGTGATAATGCATTATTCAAAACGCATTCCACGAATTAGACGCAGGTAGGGAAAGACTTGCGTGCCTGTTAATATGAATAAAAAATGGTTGCGTCAGATCTATCAAGAAATGGATTTTATTCCAAAAGTTTTGAATGGTTTACAGGTAAACAAGGATGTAATTGCATTTTATATCTGTTTTGATTTTGTTAAAGGGTTATTTAGACATACACTTTCAGTGATACATATTCAGGAAAAGATTCTTTTCAGACCTGTTTTTTTCCCCTCTATTCACTATACAAACTATTTATACTCATGTAAATACAAGTTTCAGGGAAATTATTGAGTTATTTATGCTTTTAGGATATTCCCGATGACACACGTCATGTTCACAGGCCACAACCTTCATGGCCAGAAGACTTGGTAATGTATCCAGACAGCTGAACAAACAAACATGTCAAGTTTATGAACATGACAGAATATATATATATATATATATATATATATATATATATATATATATATATATATATATATATATATATATAAATTTTTTTTTACTGTTTTCCTAGTGCAAAATGGGGGAAAAAACAACATTGTTTATTTTTGATACATTGTGAGGACATGTCTCCACAAACACCCATTTGAAAATCTGTTCCGCTATCCCATGATATACATTGATTTCCAATTCATTGTCTCATAGAAAAAGGGACACAAAGAGGACATTTTATGTATAGCCCAGTGTCCTCCTTCTCTGATTGCAACCGGAAGCTTTGATGGAGAAATCATTGTGTGGAACGTGGTTTCTGGACATATCCTTTGCCGATTTATGACGCCTCTGCCTCCACATGCAGACCACGCTCAAGGTACTCAAGGTGACGTGTAATACGTGTGATGGTCTAACAATGTTTGCCAGTCATGACCTAGTTAAAAATACAAGCGTCTGAAACTGCAAAGGGTTTCTCTTTTGAATCACCATCAGCATTATGGTTGCCCTCGAAGGGCCAATTATATCTATAAGACAGTATATAGTCTGTGATGAGCGATGCCCCTCCAGGAATCATGCAACTGTAGTCGCCTCATAACAACAAAACACATAGTGCTTTTTCTCCTTGAAGCACAAACATGTATTCGCTTTCCCCATCTTTTTGTTGAAGTGCCTTCCATCTGCAGCAATTTTTCACTTCCTGTATGTTTTGGGATCATTTGTTGTAAAAATCGCTGATAGTCACATGCATTGTGGGAAATTATTTTATTTATTACAGTAATGCTTTAGGAAATCAGCATAGCATTTCTTTAAGCAATAAGGCAATTTACTCCTCTTCTGTTAAGCTTAATGTACATGCTTTATGCTTTAAAGCAGCATAGCCTTATTTTAAGGCAATCATACACCTGTTAAGCTCCTGCGTGCCATAGAAAATGATGTGATATTCGACCTGCGGGCCTTGACACATTTGCTCTAGATGCACTGTGTAATATAGTCCACTCATAGAAAAAGATCTACAATATTATTATTATGGGTTTTTTAAAGATGCTTTTTTTTTTTTTTTATTGACAAAAAGAAAAGGTTAAAGATCATTATCTAGGTTTTTTTTTTTTTTTATTGACAAAAAGAAATGAGTTGATTATAAGCATCATTAGTCTAGGTTTTATCACCTTTGGTAAGTCACTCACAAGCCTTTATCTCATCACATGACTGATCCCTGTTGATTGCACGTTAATTCATTCAGTCACATGACTCTGTCTGAGTTTTACCTGTTTTCATCTGTGTCTTTACCTTAGGTTATTTTCCGAATACTAACTAAAATATATGTATTTGTATTTTTTACTTCAATGCCAATCAAGACCAAAATAGATATTTCTTTTTTTTTTTTTTTTCAACAACTCATATACACAGTATGCACCAACAATATTAATAATAATTAATAATTTATATAATTGATTATTTAATAAATACTTTTATAATAATAATAATAAGTTTATTATGTGCAATATTAAATCAATGCTGTATTTTAATATACGTGGTATACATACTGCATTAATATAATTTTTTAATGACTTTGTGTAGCAAGTATACCACAAAATTCACAACCTATAGCACAACCTATAACCTATATTTATTTAGAGATTATAGTGCAATATATGTATATTATTTATTTATTTATTCAATTTAGAAACATGATCAATGTTCAAGCATGAACAACATTATAGAAAAAAAGTAAACGTATAATAGGGTGCTTGCAGTTCTATAGCTCCTTCTCTGCTCCCTAAATAGGCTCCCTCTCACACAGAGCTGTTTTTAATGAATCCTGTTGTGCAGTCTATTTTGAAGTGGTCATGGATGTGCTTTACTTCTTCGCATGCTTCGGCCTCTTCATAGCGAGAACTCTTCTCCACAGGGATTGAAAATAATGCCTTTTCAGAATGCAATGTTAATGTGTTTTTGTGGAACTAAAGCTAGGGCTCTAATGTCACACAGACCCTTTTTTACACCCTGTTGCTTTGTACAAATGTCGTGCATTGGAAATGGTTGTAGGGGTATTCTGCCAGGAAATATTGAAAAAATATTTTCTTTACAAAGTGGGTTGTATACAAAAATATAAAGCACAAGAAATATCAAAACATATAGCATCCTACTGATGCATTCCCTGTATATATTAATGTATTCAATGAGACTTTACATTCCACCAATACTCCTTAAAATTAGTATAATAATAAATGCTCATCACTACAATCACTTTGTAATTATTCATTTCTGGATTTTTTATTTTTTTTTCCTGTATAGTGAACAGAAGTGTAGCGAATCTCATTTTCTTAAAGACCCGAGCCTTAGATTCAGACTTCAACTCTGCTGCGTCTCTCCTGTCCTCTGGTGCTGCAGGTGAATTCCACTGAAGACTTTTACTTGCTTAAGGATAAAAAAAAAAAAGCACACACACAAAAAAATGTTAATGATATTAAACAGAACTGGGGGGCACAATGGCTTAGTGGTTAGCACGTTCGCCTCACACCGCCAGGGTTCGGGTTCGATTCCCGTCTCGGCCATGTGTGTGTGGAGTTTGCATGTTCTGCCTCAGGGTTTTTTTCTCCGGGTTCTCCGGTTTCCTCCCGGTCCAAAAACATGCACGGTAGGTTGATTGGCACCTTGGAAAAATTGTCCCTAGTGTGTGAATGTGTGTGTGAATGTGAGTATGTGTGCCCTGAGATGGGTTCGCATTCCATCAGGGTGTATCCTGCCTTAATGCCCATAGACGACCTGAGATAGGCACAGGCTCCCCGTGACCCGAGGGAAGATCAAATATAGCGGTAGAAGATGAATGAATGAATGATAAACAGAACTATGGTATTAATGGTATTTTCTCCTCAAAGTATTAAGTTCTTAAAACCCTTTCAGAAACACTGTATCTACTCTTTATAGTCAAAAGGTTTGTGCATACCGGACCATAAGTCTTGCACGATTTTGTACATTCTGTTTATTCTATTCCAGATTTTGTCCACACGTTACTTTAACTCTCCCAATTTTGAAACGTCTTTCCATTAGATTCAGGTCTGTTGCTGTAGGGATTTGTGAGGTTATGAACTGATATCAGGGACTTGCACATTTGCTATTACATTCATTCATTCATTCATTCATCTTCTAGCGCTTTATTCGATCTTCCCTCGGTCACGGGGAGCCTGTGCCTATCTCAGGCGTCTATGGGCATTAAGGCAGGATACATCCTGGATGGAATGCCAACCCATCGCATGGCACATACACTAGGGACAATTTTCAAAGGTGCCAATCAACCTACCGTGTTTGTTTTTGGACCGGGGGAAACCGGAGAACCCGGAGAAAAAACCCCTGAGGCACGGGGAGAACATGCAAACTCCACACACACATTGTCGAGATGGGAATCAAACCCAGACCCTGGCGGTGTGAGGCGAACGTGCTAACCGCTAAGCTACCGTGCCTCCATTTGCTTTCACTAGTTGCTGTAACACATAACTAGGAGTGACATAAAAATCCAGAAAGACATGTGTTGTTTGATTATCAGATAACGATAATATAGTGTATTGGTAAGGTGTTAGACCATTAAAAGCCGACAATAAAGCTTCAGTGGTACTGATTTTAAACACCAGGTAGATAAATTTCACTGGTTTAATGTAGATTTCAGATTGACTATTTACATGCATTAAGTATTTCAACTGGATAGATTAAAGAATGTATAATGACATACAATGACACATATTTGGTATTCCCTAGGTTATGTTCATTTCTGGAACGTATTGAATGGAGGGAAATTTTTCACCTCTTTTAAGGCGGTACATGTCATCATCTTTCTTCACCTTAAATGTTCATATATGCCAATGAGAGAAAACAAATGTTGACAGATTTTTTTTTCAGTCGAGACATCAGCATCAGGTCACAAAACTGGCAGTCACGCGAGACGACCGTCTCCTCTTTGCTGCCGATCATCTCGGCTACGTATGTGTTTATGACATTAAGGAGTGTGCCATCACCCATGAACAAAACCCTCCAAAAAGTATATGCTCCTTTCTTCTAAAGATCTTGAAATGTAATGCGATTGTAAAGATTCGATTTAATGGCTCAATTTTCCTTCCAGCTGTTAACTTTTGGCGAGCACACATCGGCAGCATTACTGGGTAGGAGGCCGATATATATATATATATAATATATATATATATATATATATATATATATATATATATATATATATATATATATATATATAACATACATATATTCAGTTTATATGGATTATATGGATATTGTGTTGTTTCAGAAAGTCACAGCTTTACTGATTGATACTTCTCTCAAGCTTGCAGATCATTGAGAATGAACAAGTTGTGCTCACCTCCTCTCTGGATTGCACCGTGCGCTTATGGAGCATCCGTGGCGAGTTTATAGGTATATTTAATATCGAACAAATAGGAACCACTTAGTCTTATCCCTCCATACATGGGTTGTGTTGTCTAATATCAATATACTTGTAAAGTAATTATATGTCGAAATCAGGGTAAACAGAGATGTGTTTCAGTCTAGTCATAAATTAAGAATTAGAAATATAGCATACATGTAGAAGGGACAGTCTCTATAAAGGGTCAAGTTTTTTTATCTGTTAGATTAGAAGTTTTTTTACATTTGTGTCTGCGTACAATTACATGAATCATTTTCATGAAAATTAAATTTAAGGGTTTTTTTTTCTTTGTTGTGACAGAAATTTTCTCACAATCCATTGTGAAAAAGCCAGATAGTAGACAGCCAGACAGGCAGACAGACAGGCAGGCAGGCAGGACAGACAGACAGACAGACAGACAGACAGACAGACAGATAGACAGATAGATAGATAGATAGATAGATAGATAGATAGATAGACAGACAGACAGATAGATAGATAGATAGATAGATAGATAGATAGATAGATAGATAGATAGATAGATAGATAGATAGATAGATAGATTGCACTGTCTGTACATAGTCAGTATAAGCAGAGTATAAAATATGAACAGTGTAAATACCTTGTATATTTACTTACAGTCGTTATAAACAGGTTCATGTTTAGAACTGACCAGAAGTTAAAATAAATTAGATAAGGCGCATGAATCATTAGCACTGATGTGCAGTTTAATATGCGGCATTTAGTAAATGTAGTAAAGCAGAAGATCAGCAATCAGTAATTAAATGGTAGCCAGTATATATGTGTGTGTATGTGTGTGTGTGTGTATGTGTGTATACTATATGACCTAAAGTTTTTGTAAAATATAACTATCACATCCATGAATATGCTTTGTGTAGCGTTACAATTTCTCTTTACTGGGCCCCCAATGTGTTCAAGCATGACAATACTCCTTATAGGATAGCCTTCATTTCATTACCACACAGTAAAATTGTTTCTTCACATAGTGTGAAGCTGGGGTCATTGTGCACAAACTCCTTGCTCAAGGACCTAGGAGTGGTAGCTTGGCGATACCAGGAGTTGAACCCCAGTATCAGTAGCTCCGATCGGTATCTCAGTGCTTTAACCACCGTGAGCTATCCCCCTCCCCACCCTACACCTTTGGGATGAAATGGAACACTGAGTGTATGCCAAGTCTCCTGACATAACATCAGTGCTTGCCCTCACTATTGCTCCTGTGGCTAAATGTACTGCTTTAATGTAGTTATTCCCTATTAGTCTTCTGGAAAACCTTTCCAAAGAAATGTATGACTATGTAATTCCAGTATGTATATAACAAGGTAGAATTTAAGGAGCTTTTAAGTTTTTCAGCACTGTAATATATATATATATATATATATATATATATATATATAATATATATATATATATATATATATATATATATATATATAGATATATATTCATTCATCTTAAACCGCTATATCTGATCTTCCCTTGGGTCGGGTTCATATGAAATGTGCTCCAAAATCCCAAGGTCTGTTTTGAGAGTATTCCAAGCAGACATGCTGCAAAACTGAATGCTCGCTTTCCCATTATATATATATATATATATATATATATATATATATATATATATATATATATATATATAATATATATATATATATATATATATATAATGTGTGTGTGTGTGTGTGTGTGTGTGTGTGTGTGAGAGAGAGAAAGCAGCTGTGTGAAATTCTTACTATGTCTAAACACAGGAACCTTTGGACAGCCCGATCAATGGAGCCTCCAGACTGCATCATCGTGGCAGCACCCTGCTGTTCCCTATGAGGTTCTTGTAGATCCTGGGAGCATGCCTACACACGCCGCGCTTAACGTCAAGTCACCTCCACCAAATGATCACGGTTCTACCAGCTCTGAAAGCGCAAATAGTGAGGTACCTACAATACTTATGTCTGCTAAGCAGACTAATTTTAGATGAATGACTGCAAAGATATCAAAGCTTTAGATTAAGATCGTACACACACATGTGACTGAGAACACACACACACATGTGTGCTTTTATTGTCAGTCATATGGTAATCTAAAGCTTTTGTATCTTTGCAGAGAGATGCATCCACTACCATCACACCCCCATTACCAAGATCCAACCACCAAGACATCGTGGAAGAGATAAACTCCCTATATCCTAAATGTGGAAAAAGGTGAACTCGCATCATACGCATGTTACCAGTA
This sequence comes from Kryptopterus vitreolus, assembly GCA_030449085.1. NCBI lineage: Eukaryota > Metazoa > Chordata > Actinopteri > Siluriformes > Siluridae > Kryptopterus > Kryptopterus vitreolus. The sequence goes on from JACRUU010000026.1 coordinate 13,886,263, forward strand.
AAATACAGATTGCAAGGTATACTGTGAAATAGTCCCCAGCGTCCTCTGAAACGTTTTTTCCCCTTCTGGCTTTGTAGACTGCGACATGAAATATTCAAGTACTCTAACAAGCACCTAAACCACGGGGGCCTTAAGGCCATACCACAATCTGAGGTATTTTGATATTGATAATGTCCCTACTACATGTGAGAAGCCAGACCTCTCGCTTGCAGGGATCGACCCCTTCAGAAGCAGTTCATCGGATGAAACGGACGCGGGAGATTTAAGGCGGCTCAAGAGACAATGAGATGAAAATATGGATTATTTTAAAGGACGTGATAGACACATGAATATGGAAACTCAGGAGAACTACACAAACCCTGGAGCTGTAAGGCAGCAGAAATAATAAATGATGTTTTTAAAGCTACATTAGAATGTTCACATAATCCGTTTGCACTTTCCAGTACTGATATAAAGCCTTTATTTAGTGCTTATTTATTTCTAATATTTTCATTTTAGTCATGCATACAGATTTCTCACAATATAGCATGCACTTAACATGAAAACAATGTAATAAACAGTGACTTATTTATGTACTATTTATGTACTATATTTTGAATAGTCATAAAAATGTGAAAAAATGTAAATGTAATACTCTGCACTATTCTTAGCATACTACACAACTAAATAAATGCAAATTTCAAGGTTACTGTGTCGACAGTAGATGATTTATTCAGAAGTGCTACTGCAGGTGATCTCCTTTGTGTCGGCTTTTCTTCTTTAATTATTTTAAGATAATATTAAGATTAATTTTTATTTTTAAGATAATTCATATTTGCTAGTATTTTGGTACATTCCAGGGAGACATCTTGTGGACCCTTTATTTGCTGTTCTCAGTCAGGGAGTCCGGTATAGTCTTGGGTTAGTCTCTGTGAAATTAAACAAGCCAGTAAGAAGACAAATCAGGCGTTATAGGCGTCCTTATTAGGCTTGTCTGCATGACGGAGATTGTTAGATCAGGAATGACCCGTTTCATCGCCTTTAAGAGCAGAGCTATCATTTAAACAAAGCTATGGTTTAAAGTAAGCTATAATTTCAACAGAGTTATTGAGTTCCACCGAAGCTTTACAATAGCCCTTAATTAGAGACTGAACTAAGCAACAGTCTCTGTCATTTGTCTTCTTGCAGTTGTTAGGGGACTGCAAAATTGAGACCCGTCTTAAATATATGTACATCTTATATATATATATATATATATATATATATATATATATATATATATCTATATATATATATATATATATATAATATATATATATATATATATGTAAATATGTATCTGTTTACCCAGCAAAAGGTCCCTAATTGGACTCAAACCTATAAAACATATTTAGCTAATTAATAGATCTATTGATGCATCTATTTATTAATTGTTTGATAGATCTACGTACATACATATGCATTTACATTTGGTCTTTGTCCTTCTTGAAGTTCATGTTTATTATTCTGAAGATGAATGAGTGACTTACAGGTATCTCAGTTATATAGCCTCGCTCAAGGGCCCAGCAGTGGCAGCTTCCGATCAGAAGTCTACTGAGCTTACCCTGTTCGTAAAAAAAAAAAGAAAATTATTAATAAATCATATATTTACATCATCAGGCACACAGTATTATACAGAGAAACTTATAACTGGGTTGAGGGCCTTTTTCAAGGGCCCAGCTGTGGATTCTTGGTGATAATAGGGATTTGACGTTCAGGCTTTAACCAGGTTCAACGCTTTAACCACTGAGCTATGACCTTGACCAGCTACTGGGTAATTTATTGATGAGAGGGCCTAGCAGGGGGATGTTTGACCCTTTAATCCAAGGTCCAATGTTTCAACCACTGAGCTCCGACCTTCACCAGCAACTGGATAATTTATCGACTTGTTTATCACCTTGAATATTTGTACTACAGTGCACCATGTTCCTAGAACATCAGGATTGCCCCTTTTCTAGAAAACCTTCTATATATTAAACATTAACATTTTTGTATCCACTCAATTCCTTCAGGAAGCCCTCCTGAACCCTGCACTACGAACGAACCAGCCGGAATGTAAATGAAAGGCCTTCGGATATATGCTTCCGTTCCTGTCCTACATGTCAGTATTTTGCCCGAAACAACTCAAAATGCTGCTTTCTCTTCATAGACTTCTGCTATCTAGTTTTTGCAGGCGTGCCGGGCTTCAGGAGACAGCTAAAACAATATCGAATTATGCTTCAGTGCTTTCGGGGACATGATAAACCTGAGCTGAGTTTGCACTACACGGCAACTAGGTAGCATTCACTGCAAATTCCTCTAGCCTTTGAACCACTGGGTGCATAGTGCCAAACTCATAATGCTTTCAGAACCACACTCAGTACTGGCTTACAGTGCGCTCACACTTTATGCTAATAGAACATTCACCTTTAAGGGGCTTCACGAGCCATTTGGCTACTAATGAGTGTCTAGAAGTCTATAAGACAAATTAAGTTAAGGGTAACACATCAAATGCTACATGAGGCATAAACAGATGTATTTGTGGTGATAAAGACAGACCTATGACTCACACTGAGCTCTGCCAGTTTGCTATCTTGGTCTGCACCTTTATCGTACAGACAGCTCTGTGTCAGATCCAAAAGCTTGACGAACTTCTGCTGAGCCTGGAAAGGAAAATGTCGAAATAAGTAACTGAAATTGGGTACCAAGGAAAAAGTAAATGATGTGGGGGGGAAAAAAATGCAATTCTGATAAATCCTGGAACTGATTATATATCACAGGGGCACAATGGCTTAGTGGCTAGCACGTTCGCCTCACACCTCCAGGGTCCGGGTTCGATTCCCGTCTCGGCCATGTGTGTGTGGAGTTTGCATGTTCTCCCCGTGCCTCAGGGGGTTTTTCGCTGGGTTCTCCGGTTTCCTCCCGGGTCCAAAAACATGCATGTTAGGTTGATTGGCACCTTGGAAAATTGTCCCTAGTGTGTGAATCTGTGTGTGTGTGTGTCCTGTGATGGGTTGGCATTCCATCCAGGGTGTATCCTGCCTTAATGCCCATAGACGCCTGAGATAAGCACAGGCTCCCCTTGACCCGAGGGAAGACCGGATATAGCGGTAGAAGATGAATGAATGATTATATACCATGAATAATCCTTTAAAACGTCTATTATTAGTTGTGGTGCACACAGGGTAGTCACAAAACCATTTGAATAAGGTCAAAATGTCACATGATCTTCATTTGAATACACTTAGAATCTCTTAGCTCTGTATAAGTCATAACAAATAGCATCAAGAAGATCAAGGATTTAAAGGACACATTCCTGAAATGATTTAAAAAGAAAAAAAGAAAAAAGAAAAACAGACCAAAGTTTGAAATTCCTGTGGAGCACCATTAAATCCATTAGTAATGAATGAAATGATTTTGGCACAGCCGTGACTCTGCCTAGAGGAGGTAATTTAAGAAAAATTCTGTGACTGAAGAAGATGGATTACTTGCAAAAGAAGTCTTAAAGAGACATTGGAGACGTGGAAATTAAGTAGCTTCTTACACTTTCATGAGTCGTTTTGCAAGTTCAGTGTATTGGGGATATTTTCGTGTAGATTCCTGATGCACAATATAATAGGAATATAAGGAATTTGTTGTATAATGAGGTAAATCTTACGCAAGGAACCGAATATAAGGAAACTGGCAGGATGAGAAAATTCCTGTTGCTTCAAAATAACTACAATACGTTGTGAAAGCATTCTCACGCAACAGCACTTAACAGAAGCACAAAACGTAGGTGCGTCCATGAATGCAGTGAAACGTGTCTCGGAGAGGCACTGCGACACGATTACTCAAACCATTTTGGAGGTTATCTGGGCCAGGTCAGAACTGTAACATAACTCTGTGTAACCATCGATCATGGACAGCTCCAAAATTGCTTAGGCCAGAAAATATCATGTTATAGGATATAATAAATAGATAGATAGATAGATAGATAACTGTATAGATAACTGTATAGATAACTCTCAGTAACTGTAACATATTGTTACTTTTAGTTTGTAATTATTGCATGTAACTAGTTACTCCCCAAAAGTGATAGATAGATAGATAGATAGATAGATAGATAGATAGATAGATAGATAGATAGATGATAGACAGACAGACAGACGACAGATAGATAGATAGATAGAGGATAGATAGATAGATAGAGATAGATAGATAGATAGATAGATAGATAGATAGATAGATAGATAGACAGACAGACAGATAGATAGATAGATAGATAGATAGATAGATAGATAGATAGATAGATAGATAGATAGATAGATAGATAGATAGATAGATAGAAAGGCAGGCAAGAATGAAAAAAATCCAACCGACATTTGTCATAATAAATATCTTTGACACTCTCCCTATACATGAATTGATTTATGGAATCTGAACACAAGTGATGACTGGAGGCACATTTATGACTCCTGGTGTGAAGGCTATGTGTCTCAGCTGTTGACTTGTCATCAATCAATAGAAAAGGAATGTTAAACATGTCCTTGGCTACTTGTCACATATTTGCTATCATGCCATTTTCCTGTGGTTGTTCTGTCAGGATTTCTCTGTTATACCAGGCGCTTTTTTGCTGCCTAGTCCTTTCTGTACTGTTCACCTGTACTGTGCTTGATTAATGTAGTTTGATGATTTCTGTTCTGTTATTTGTCTTAGATTTTTGTCCTTTTCAGCCTCACGTGTTTCCTGGTTTTAATGCTCCATCGTTGTTTTTGTTTTCTTCTTATTAATCATGCTTGTTTGTCAGTATCTTGCCGACCTGTTCTGGCTTTGGACGCTTTGAAGGTTTTCACCCTTGCATTCAGATTGCTGTATAATGATTACATCACATTTCCATCACATGTACTATATTGATCATTATAGTAATAAACATGATCAGCCTAGTGGCAGAAATCCCCAAATGTCATGCAATTTGGGTATTGATATGCACTGTTTTGCATCATATATATCATATACATCATATATTGTATCTAGTGCACAATATACCCATTATTGGTCCATATATTATATACTAATATGTATGCCATAGGGGCACAGGTAGTGGTTAGCACGTTCGCCTCACACCACTAGGATCCGGGTTCGATTCCCGTCTCGGCCATGTGTGTGGAGTTTGCATGTTCTCCCTGTGCCTCTGGGGGTTTTTCTCCGGGTTCTCCGGTTTCCCCCGGTCCAAAAAAACATGCACGGTAGGTTGATTGGCACCTTGGAAAATTGTCCCTAGTGTATGAATGTGTGTGTGTGTGAGTGTGTGCCCTGCGATGGGTTGGCATTACATCCATGGTGTATCCTGCCTTAATGCCCATAGATGCCTGAGATAGGCACAGGCTCCCCGTGACCCCAGGGAAGATCGGATAAAGCGGTAGAAGATGAATGAATGAATGAATGTATGCCATATTGGATTGGTGATAGACTAACTATACATCTGGTAACATTATAGCAAGCATCTATATGCAAAAAGGATGTTGAGCTTAATGTCTACAATCTACAATAAAATGCAAAACATAATAGGATTTTTTTTTAGGCATCATACATCAAGAATTAATGCAATTCCCAGCATTCTTTTCCAGACAACAAACGAAGGAACTGGGGAGAAGCTGTAAACATTAGACAACACCAGTGCCCAAGGATTTCACTATGAGATCTGACTAGGGAGAAACATTTGTGTTTTGGTACAGACAGTGAATGTGCAGATTCACACTGGCACTTAGAAACGATTGATAGGGCCCCTGCAGTTTATGCCAACAGAAGTAAACGTTCTCCTTCACTGCACATTTGGCAGTGCTCCTCTCTTTCTCCTGCTGGTGTTGTTGGAGCATTTGATTCTGTGTTGTGGGGGGAAAAAAAGGACATCTAAAAGGTTAGTGGATGTTGAATTATATCAGATGAACCGTTATATCATTGCAATTTGAATGAATAAGTGATGAATGGTATGTGTGTGTGTGTATAGTATATATATATATATATATATATATATATATATATATATATATATATATATATATATATATATATATATATATAGTGTTGGGGAGTAACTAGTCACATGTAATGGCGTTACGTAATTTAATTACAATAACAGCAACAGTATTTATTTATTAGACAGTAATCTGTAATCTATTACATTCCCAAAGTAACCTATATATATATATATATATATATATATATATATATATATATATATATATATATGATATATTACAACACACACACACACACACACACACACACACACACACACACACATACCATTCATCCACTTATTCATTCATCCGAAAGGTCACAGGTTTAAATCCCAGCACCAACAACCTTGCCACTAGCGCAAGGTCCCCGGTTGCTGAATATTATCTGTACTTGCCATCTGACACTGATTATTTTATATTACCCAATAATATTAATATGTTCCGAACACACATTGTTATCCCTAATATTGGGTATGTGTCTATGCTTATTGTGTACCTTAAGTTTGTATCAACCCTACCTGAATGAATTTATCCTTCAGATGGAGACCTAAAGCACAATTCTTGCACTTCGCCCTGGATAAGGGCGTCTGCTAAATACTGTAAATGTAGTCCTTCGTATGTCACCAAAAGGAACAAAAACAATTGATGCTAACATTTTCAAAGTCCTGACATATTGGAATCTAGTCATTTCATGGCAATGTTCATTTGAAAATCTCAGTATCGAGCAGGATGATGCCATCTTTAAAGTTCAAGCAAAAACCTGGAACAGTGCCAGAACAGAATGGGATATAGATATATATATATATATATATATATATATATATATATATATGTGTGTGTGTGTGTGTGTGTGTGTGTGTGTGTGTGTGTGTGTGTGTGTGTGTGTGTGTGTGTGTGTGTGTATGTTTGTGCTTTTCATTGCTTTTATCCAGAATCTTGAGATTTAGAAAATCGAAACACTCCTTTAGAAGTTTCAGTTTGCTTTTCTCCTCAGTCAGTCTTTTCACATGTACGGCCTCCTATCTTTGCTTTTGTAAAATTAGATAATACTCATTTCTTCATTCAGCTGTGATTACATCCATCTTGTACAACATCTGTTTCTAAGTCTAAGGTCACACTTTATCTCAATTCGTCTGTGAAGGATATGTGCATACAATAAGTATGTGTATATATCAGAAATACGCACATACTGTATGTACACACACAGGCACACGGACATCCTTGTTCCCCGAAGCTCTGTCTTACTACAATTTAAAAGGTAGATATTATATCCAGTGATTAAGTATGATTGGCTCCTTTATCTACAGGAGAACACTCTTCTGCTGACTAGTTTTCTCTCGTCTTGCAGGACTTATGAGTCCCATGCAGATCATTTGTTCCTGTGACTTGTCCTAGAATCACAGTCCCAGGAAACTAGACATTAAGCAAAAAGCATTCCAGGAGCCAAGAGGTTCAAGTCTTTACCTGGCAAACATTAAAGGGACGAAGCATGCAATGTTTGTAATTATCGTAGAGCAGAAAGGATTTAGAGAAGTGAGTCATCTTCTCCCAGTTTATTTTCCTGGCGTCAGGTAATGACAGCGTTCCAGGGGCTACATAAAATTCTTCACGAACAACGAATCTGTAGCCATGGAATGTGATTCTTGCCAAATAGGACATGAAACCCCTAGAAAAAGAGCAATTACACAAATAACACGGGGTCTTAATATATAATGCACAAGCGCTTGCTATAAAGTGTGAATTACAATCAAGCAGAGTTGCAGTGGAGCTACAATTAAGACATCTCTGTAGGTTTATGCATTCATACGCTGTTTTTACACTCAGTGCTGACGCTGTTGTTTGCTCTTTTTGCGTCGGCTTACAGTTGCTTCACTGCTCCAGGACAGAGAAAGATGGGGTGGCATCTGGGATGAAGACTGAGAAGAAAAGGGCGCCATAATTTGTCACGCGTACCAACGAGCTGATGCTCGTTGTCTCAGATCTTATTACTATGTCTCTGGGTAATGAATGATTGTTTTTCCATACTGGTATTAAACTCTAGTGCTGTTAATGGTATCTCCAGAAAAGCTATTAAATTTGCAAAAATCCAGGACTACCCGTTCTGTGTCTCGATGCTGCTGACGACTGCTTTCTTGCTGGTTTGCGCCTTCAGGCTCCCTAAACAATTTCCACCATACTGTTGTCCTGCAGCTGCACCTGCGCCATCATAAATACAGCCAATAAAGAAAGTGATAGTCAGGCAGCTGGGCTTTTCCTCATACAGTATTTGTCTCTGAAAACAGCGAAAGTCGGCCATCCAAAATAAAAATAAATACTATAAATGGCATAGAGAGTTGTACATTAATATCAATGCTACATGTTTAGATTACATTTTATATTTTCTGGAATTTTGGTTTACATTTTTGGAGTTTTGTTTTTGGGCAAATTCATGTGCTTTTTGTGTTTTTTTTTTCCTCTGTTTTTTTTTTTTCTTCAGCCCTGTCCCATTGTTAGCTGATTGTGATCACCTATTTTGTGTTCCCACTTTAGAGTTTTGCCAGTGTAATTTTTTTTTTTCTCCGAGCTTTGTGTGTTTAGATTACCTGGTGAATTCTCTATTGGCCCATGCTTTTATTGATTAAGGTTTGTTTCACATTGTCTGCGTGTATTTTCGTCCTCCTGCTATGGTTATTGTTGTAAGATTGGTTCCATGCAGTCCTTTTTAATATATTACGTAATGTTGCCAAGGAGTTCAAGACAAAAGCTTCAAATGAATTATCACCTTCTTTCTGTTTTTTCACCTTCTTTACAAAGAATCTTTACTGAGAAAATCCTGTATATGTGTCAATATATATATATATATATATATATATCATATCTATATATATATATATATAGATATATATATATATTATATATATAAAAAAATATATATATATATATATATATCATTCATTCATCTTCTACCGCTATATTAGATCTTCCCTCGGGTCATATATATATATATATATAGATATATATATATTATCTATATATATATATATATATTTTTTTCTAAATAATAGATGTAGATTTTGGTCCTGTCTATCCATTAACAGTTCTTACACACCTCATTAATAAATACACTCTTAAATGATATAACTCTGAAATAAATTACCAACACACACTAAAACATATTCAAAATTACATTTATAAATTGCAAATATGAACCGGAGATGCGGTAGGGTTTTTCAGAGATCTTTCGTTTAGAATTCACAACCTGCGAGAGTGTTTCAATTTGTTGTTTATTCCGAGCCGAGGCACTCCTCAGCTTGATTACTGTGATCACTAACTGTGACAGCATTCGTAAGATCACTATGTCTAGCACCTGTTCATTTTCCCTGACACGTCCTTATTGGCCATGAAGCACTTTGTGAGGAGAAATGTCTGTGGAATTGCTGTTCATCAGCTGCACACTCTTGCTGAAGCTGCAACAAAGCTCAAATCCGGCACTTTATATCCGGCTTGTATGTGGCCTTGAACTCGACAGAAGAGTTTCCTTGGCTTCTTATCAAAGCCTCACCATCACCATTGCATCTCCTCTCGTGATAAAAGGACCCGAAAAACATTTTTGCAACACGTTTTACATTAACATTTTGATAAACTGGATAGCATACTGACTGGAAGGTTGTTTTTATTTTTTTTAGCAATTTAATATAATATTGCATGTGTTTTTATGTTAATTTCACACCCTTTATTGTGATAAAAGAATCAAATCTAAATAAGTCTGATTAAATATATACATACATACATTGATATCCAGCACGGTGGCTTAGTGGTTAGCACGTTCGCCTCACACCGCCAGGGTCCGTGTTCGATTCCCGTCTCGGCCATGTGTGTGTGGAGTTTGCATGTTCTCCCCCGTGCATCAGGGGGTTTTTCTCCGGTTTCCTCCCCGGTCCAAAAACATGCACGGTAGGTTGATTGGCACCTTGGAAAATTGTCCCTAGTGTATGAATGTTTGTGAATGTTAGTGTGTGTGTGTGTGTGTGTGTGTCCTGCGATTGGTTGGCATTCCATCCAGGGTGTATGCTGCCTTAATGGCATACATAATGGCCTTAATGCCCATAGACGCCTGAGATAAGTGCAGGTTCCCCGTGACCCGAGGGAAGATCGGATAAGCGGTAGAATATGAATGAATGAATGAATGAATGAATGACATCCAGCAAGCCTTTATTGGGCATTTTGACTGGATTATTTAAAAAAAGAATAGAATCCTCAGATATCTCACATTACTCTTAATAATGCCCTTTGCATATCTTTGGCATACTTGGCATGTCGTTGAGGTCTGAGCCGCAAACTTCTGCTCAGTAATCCAAAACTTTTGATTAAATCACCATTTCCTTTTGGATAAAAGAAGCTACCATGTATGAAATAGGAATTCAAATATAAGTCCTGTAACAGTCCATCTTATTTTTTTCCCCCCCACTATTAAATGCATGGGAGCACATCGGAAAACCCAAATGTGGCATGTTGACAAAGAAGGCAATCTTGGTGGTTCTTGGAGTTAGTACTAGTGAGATCTTCCTTTGTATATTCCTTAATTTAAGGCCGCGAGAGAGGGAAATGAGAAAAGGAACCACATGCGAGTCACACACGTCGAAAGGAGGGCGACAGTAACCGGCAGGATGGGTGTCATAAATCCATAGAATACCTGCTCTAGTGTCATTCGTCACCTTGAGGCAAATCAGGCTGACCATAAATCGTGACTCGGTAAAGAACGACAGGGTCCTCGCGTGACGGAAAACATTGTCAAGGGCAAAAGAAATCCACGTACAAACCCGAATGGTCTTTTCGATGTCGACTGCAATAGCGCTGTAATAAATAATACATTCATTTACATGGTGTGTTTTTCATTCATTGCAACTGTTTCACAGTTCATTATCTACTGAAACAGAGTTCCATGTTCATTTAAGGATGCGCTTAATTGAGCAGTTGTCTTTTTTAGGAAGCTCATATGTTTGCATTCCTATTCTGCAGTAAATTCTCCACGTTCATTTATTTTACGGTGCCTCATTAAGGCATCAAATGGCTTAAAACATTAAGCACAGGATTACACTGTGATCAAATCTGGAAAAGAGATAAGACTTGCGGCACAACAGAAAATACTAAAATATCAGAGATATCAGTGTCTAGTTCAGGGGTGGGCAATACAATTTATATTGTGTGTTCGTGGGCCGAACAAACAATATTGTTGAACATAACTTATGTTCAATATGAATTTTTTTCCCCTTGTAATGAGTGTTCATTCATTCATTCATCTTCTACCGCTTTATTTCTTCCCTCGGGTCACGGGGAGCCTGTGCCTAACTCAGGCGTCTAGGGGCATTAAGGCACGATACACCCTGGATGGAATGCCAACCCATCGCAGGGACACACTCACAATCACACACACACACACAATCACACACTAAGGACAATTTTCCAAGGTGCCAATCAACCTACCGTGCATGTTTTTGGACCGGGGGGAAACCGGAGAACACGGAGAAAAACCCCTGAGGCACTGGGAGAACATTCACACACACATGGCCGAGACGGGAATCGAACCCAGACTCTTGAGGTGTGAGGCGAACGTGATATCCACTAAGCCACCATGCCCCTACTTATGTTCATTATGCTACCAAAAAAGATAAGGATATTCTATTTAAGGAAAAGAAAAAAAAAATCGCTGAATTTTTCCTTAATTTTTCTCACTGAGCATACTCCAAAAATGTCAGCGCTGCTGTGCGGTTATACTTTCGTCTGGTGAAGCCGAAGCAGTTCAGCGGGCCGGATTAAAAGGACCAAGGGGCCGGATGTGGCCCCCGGGCCGTAGTTTGCCCACCACTGGTCTCGTTAGATTTAACTTAAGTGACAATAGATGAATAAAGAATGTAATATTTAATATTCCATGACAACACCATAAAACTTGAAACTAATTGTGAATGACTTAAAATATTTAAATTTTGACCAAACTTGTTCGGATGTAATGCTATACAAATGCTTTTATTTTAAAACCTTTACATAAATCAATTTTCAAACATCGTTTTTTTGGACATCCCTCTAATAAATTTACGCCGAAACAGTGAGGAAAAATAATGATGGTGTGTTTTGTGATCAAATGTGGCCATGATTTAAAGGTTAAATATTCGGATACTAGGAAGCAGGTAGTGACAGGAAGTTTATAATTAACCACACAAACAGAAAGGATGTATGAATAATAGAGAGGAGGCAAATGTGGGCTTTCAAATAATGTGCCATGCCTCTTCTAGAAACGTTTCAGAAGTGCAACGTAATTACACACCTCCTGCAGTACGTTATACACTGTTATTCTATAATTAGACCAATTTTCACAAACAATACAATTATTTGACTACCCTGTTGCAATACCGTGAATTTCCAAGAAATATCAAGAAATACGATGTCGAGGAAAAAGTACGGATTTTTTTTTCTTCCTGCAGAAGGAACAAATAAGTTGGAGCTTAATTATTCTTTAAATGTTTACACTGCACCACTGCTTTATGGCAATGTATTATGTTTTTTTTTTGTTTGTTTGGACAGTGGAATATTATATACGCTGCTGTCAGGACAAGGAGATGACTCAGCTGCTGTATATACATAAACAAACAAATATTGAATATTCATGAATATGAACCTGTTTTGGATCTTGATATCAGAAGTCGACACATCCACATATTTGATTTGGCACTGTCTGTCTATCTGTCTGTCTGTCTATCTATCTATCTATCTGTCTATCTATCTACCTATCTATCTATCTATCTATCTATCTATCTATCTATCTATCTATCTATCTATCTATCTATCTATCTATCTATCCATCCATCCATCCATCTATCCATCCATCTAGCTCTCTCTCCTCTCTCTCTCTCTCTCTCTCTCTCTCTCTCTCTATATATATATATATATATATATATATATATATATATATATATATATATATATATATATATATATATATGCATGTTGTGTATGTGTGTATGCAACAACATTGTACATTAATACTAAAGACATTCAATATATAAAATAACATGTTTGCAAAGATGTAATGGACAAACCAGAATATGCTTGGTATGTTAGTCTTATGGATTCTCCCTTCAGTTTCATGATATAGTCACAAATGTGCCTTTCAAGTGTGACATTTCTTGCCTCTTTATGTTTTGAAAATCATCCTTTTACAGAGCAACGTGTGTGTACAATATATTGTGAATCAATAGAGCGAATACTACAACTTCTGTACAAATTCATATTATAGCCAGAAACACCCTTCTTTTTTATGTAATGAAGGTAAGTCAAGGGGCACGGTGGCTTAGTGGTTAGCACGTTCGCCTCGCACCGCCAGGGTCCGGGTTCGATTCCTGTCTCGGCCATGTGTGTGTGGAGTTTTCATGTTCTCTCAGTGCCTCGGGGGGTTTTTCTTCGGGTTCTACGGTTTCCTCGCCGGTCCAAAAACATGTATGGTAGGTTGATTGGCACCTGAATGTGTGTGTGAATGTGAGTGTGTGTCCAGTGATGGGTTTGCATTCCATCCAGGGTGTATCCTGCCTTAATGCCCATAGACTCCTGAGATAGGCCCAGACTCCCCGTGACCCGAGGGAAGATCGGATAAGCGGTAGAAGATGAGTGAATGAATTAAAGGTAAGTCAATCCAAAAATATCTCAGCAATGTTTCCAAGTGATGAAACACTCTCTGATGAGTACCATCTCAGGAATTACCAGCTTCAGAAACTACCGATTTACAGCACCTCAGAGAAGAGCCCACATAAATGCTTTTCAAGTGGCAGACATAATTTAACATCCACTGTTCAGAGCGGACTGTGGGAGTCGGGCGTTTATGGTTGTACTGCAGCAAAGAAGCCAATGATCAGAGATAGACATTGGTGGGATTAGTGGGAAACTATACACTGGCCTGATGAGTCCAAATATAAGATCTTTGTTAGATGTACAGTGTCTAAACAGACTATTCCTGAATGTATGGTTCCAACTCTGAAGCACCAGAGAAGGAGGTGATATGATATGGGGGTGCATTGCTGGTGATGCTGTTTGTGATTTCGTCAAATTGAGGTCACGGTAACTAGAATGGCTTACACAGCACATTGCAGCAACATACCATCTCAGCTGGTATGCTCAATTTGTTTTCCGACAGAAAAATGACCCCAAACGCTCCTCTAGGTTATGTAAAAGGTATTTGTCAAGGAGCAGGGTGACGGAGTGCTGCATCAGGTGACCTGACCTCCACGCTCAACCAGTATAAATACAATTGGGATAGAATGGCGAAAAGCAAGCCAACATTTACTACTCACCTCTGGGAACATCTTCACCATTGTAGAAAATCCATTCTTGCTGGCTTCCTCAATGTTAAAGGTAATTACTTCGGACATGGCAAAGATTACATTTCTGTTTTACTTTACTATTCTGTATGTGTTCATGCACATACTGTATGTATAAATAAATAAATATATATATATCTATATAATATATCTATATATATATATATATATATATATATATATATATATATATATATATATATATATATATCGAAATTATATATATATATATATATATATATATATATATATATATATATATATATATTTACAGTACTGTTTTAGGTAGGTGTGAAAAATGCCGTAAACAAAAATAATGCCTTGGAAAAAATGGAAGTGTTAATTATTTGCTTTCATCAATGGACAAAATGCAGTGAATGAAGAAAAGAGTAATGTAAATTAAATCAATATTTGGTGTGAACACACTTTACCTTCAAAACAACAGCAATTCTTCTAGGTACACTTACATACAGTGTTTATGAAGGAACTCGGCTGGTAGGTTGTTCCATCTTGGAGAAGTAAACACAGATCTTCTGTGGATGGAGACGTTCTCACATCCTTCTGTCTCTTCATGGAATCCCACACACACTCCATGATGTTGAGATCAGGGCTCTGTGCGGGTCGTGCCATCACTTCCACTAATTCTAGTTCTTCTAAAGGTACTCACACCAAATATTGATTTTATTTCCATTTTTATTTTGTTCGCTCACTTTGCATTTTGTAAATAGACAAAAAAAAAATTATTTATATTTCTGAAAGCATTCCCCAACCCAACCATTCCCCAATAGTGTAATATAATCCAGAAATGGTGTATAGCTGAATGAGCACAAGCTCAGTGAAATTGCTTGCCTGTAGATGAGATTGCAAAAGAAGAAGGCAATAGTAATCCAGTTCAACTGTTCAATTTTGCTGAATGTCTGCCCAGTTTAGCCTTAGATTTCCTCTCCTGGTTCAAAGCGCAAACTGACCTGCCAATTTTTCTTTGAAGGTCTTTTTCTGTCTGCAGAACTGCCACTCACGGGATGTTTTTGCTTTGTTTTACACAGTATTCTGTTTAATCTCTACAGGCTGCAGGGTTTGGAAATCCAAGGAGAATCAGCAGCTCTGTGATACCCAAACCAGCCATTCTGCACCAACAACAATGTCATGCCCAAAGTCACATTTTCTCCTCATTCTGATGTTTTGGTATGGACAATAATTGAAACGCTTGACATGCATCTGTGTGATTTTAAACACTGATCAACTCAAGTATGCTGTATTGTCATTACAACAATATACAGCGCAGTACACTGTTAACGAAATGAAATTTGCCCAGGACCAAGGCTGCTACATCAGATGCTAAAGGCGCTAAATTATTATTATATTCATTCATTCATCTTCTACCGCTTTATCCAATCTTCCCTCGGGTCACGGGGAGTCTGTGCCTTTCTCAGGCGTCTATGGGCATTAAGACAGGATACACCCTGGATGGAATGCCAACCCATCGCAGGGCACACACACACACACACACACTCACATTCATACACTAGAGACAATTTTCCAAGGTGCCAATCAACCTACCATGCATGTTTTTTGGACCGGGAGGAAACCGGAGAACCCGGAGAAAAAAACCCTAAGGCACGGGGAGAACATGCAAACTCCATACACACATAGCCAAGACAAGAATCGAACCCGGACCCTGGAGGTGTGAGGCGAACGTGCTAACCACTAAGCCACCGTGCCCCCTTCTAAACTAAATATAACGCACACAAAAATACTATTAAAAAAAGCAAGGAACAGCAGATACATGATATACATACTTTTTAAAAAAGTGCCACTGTTTTATTATACTGTATATTATAATTATTGCTTTAATAAGATTTATAGATCCTAGAAAACTTTTTAGTTAGAGCAATACACTAAGCATTTGCAAATTGCTGATTTAACCAAGCCTTTAAAAAAAATAAATCACACTCAGCAATCTGTACATTTTCCAATTCAGTTATAGGTTTATGTGCGTCTTCATTAGGTTTATGGATTCTTTCTTTATAGCTGCTGACGCCAGCTGATTATTCTGCTTGTTTTTTTTTCCAAATATCACTCAGGCCTGAAATATACAAAAAAGAAATAGTGCATACACTGGCATTAAAATATCTCTGTGTCAGTGCACGGTTCTTTATGCGACAGCACTGTTGAATTCTATGAATCTGATCAGAAGGCGTTCAACTGCTTTATATTAATGTTCTTGTTTTCAAGGACCTTATTAAGGAAATCTTATTAAGCTTGAATTATCATTTCAGTAGCAACTATTTTCACGTAGATTTGTATTGTGGATGCAGCATTCAGTAAGAATCTCATAATTGTATTTAACAAAGAAGTGTTAATTATCGAGATTATCGAGTGGCCAGTGACAGTGCTTTAGTTGGTAAGTATTTTTTTAATTTAATAGCATAAAAAGTGATGTTTTTGTTTAATGTTAGGATCAATAGAAAAAACAAATGGCTGCTGAGAGAACAACTGTTTAATTATTGTTCCCTGCCTAAGCTGCCTTAGTGTTAGTGCTAACAGGGACAAGGGCAAAATAAAGATTAAACCATTAAATGAGAAGGTGGATCCAAACTTTTGGCTATAATTAATAATAACTGATAATAATAATAATAATTGGCTAAGAAGTGGAGACTTCTTATATTATATAATATATACACACAAACACATAAATACATACATACATACATACATATACAGTACTGTGCAAAAGCATTTAGGCAGGTGTGATACAAAGAGAAATTGAAATCAAATCTCTCTCTCTCTCTCTCTCTCTCTCTCTCTCTCTCTCTCTCTCTCTCTCTCTATATATATATATATATATATATATATATATATTCATCTTCTAATCTAAACCGCTTTATCCGATCTTCCTCGGGTCACGGGGAGCCTGTGCCTATCTCAGGCATCTATGGGCATTAAGGCAGGATACACCCTGGATGGAATGCCAACCCATCGCAGGGCACACACACACATTCACGCACACATTCATACACTAGGGACAATTTTTCCAAGGTGCCAATCAACCTACCGTGCATGTTTTTGGACCGGGGGAAACCGGAGAACCCGGGAGAAAAACCGAAGAAACCCTGAGGCACGGGGAGAACATGCAAACTCCACACACACATGGATCCCGAGACGGGAATCGAACCCGGACCCTGGCGGTGTGAGGCGAACGTGCTAACCACTACGCCACCGTGCCCCTCTTATATCTATATATATATATATATATATATATATATATATATATATATATATATATATATACCCTTGATAACCCTTTGCCTTCAAAACAGCAGCAATTCTTCTAGTTACACTTGCGCACAGTTGTTGATGGAACTTGGCTGTTGTTCCTTTCTTGGAGAAGATCTTCTGTGGATGGAGACGTTCTCACATCCTTCTATCTTCATGGAATCCCACACACACTCCATGATGTTGAGACCAGGGCTCTGTGGGGGTCGTTCCATGACTTCCACTACTTCTAGTTCTTCTAAAGGTAGTAACCCCAAATAACCCAAATAGAATTGGATGACATAACTATTTTGGATGACATTTCCAACAAACTATTCGAACACACCTTTTATCTCAATGTTGTTTGCCACTATTTTTTCATTATACAAAGCGATTATGGTTTAATAACTGAATGAGTATCGATTGCACTCTTGCTTGTTCTAATGTTTCCTACAGCAAGCTGTGCTGACTCATTAACATTTCTGGCACCATTAAACTACACTAAGAATATAATCCTTGACATGGAACAATGATTCTCTAACTTAGTCATAATTCCTTCTCTGATCATTAAATTGTCCCAAATTAGGCTGACAGCCACTGGATTGGAGCACAGCCCAGCAATTAGACACCATCGAGATGACAGATTTATTGGAAAAAGCACTGCTTTAACATCGGCTATTAAAATGTTGCTTAATAAACTTATTTACCTATAGATCGGAAACCGGAAACCATCTAACCTTACCGCAGAAAGCTATTTTAATACATCAAGTACCGCTGGACACTGGGGATAGAAACAGACATATCATTTGGAGATGTGAATCATTATTTGTGCATCAGTTGAGATGAATTGGCAGAGCGTGGTGCTGATATGAGTGGATCAATTTCAGTGGTATTACTGAATGAATATTAATTCATTCTTGTTCAGTAAGGGCTTTGACCTTGACAAGGGTTGCAATGGAATTTTTGGCCACCTGGGATGTAAATAAATAAAGACCAAAATGGTAAAATATTTTATTTATAATGAACTTAACAGTTATTAATTAGGTCAGAAAAAATGGCAGGAATTCAAAAGAAATACTGTTCTTGTTTTGTTACCAGGACCTATTGGAGGCTATAATTTCCTTGCTTCTAGCTTTTACCCAAAAATGATGGTTTGTTGTTGAAATCAATAGAAAACATAATTATTTTTTTGCCAATTTTTCCATGGCATGTTTTCTTTTCTTTTTTTTTTTTTTTACCAGATTGGTACATTTGTGATATTGGGAGGAAACCAGAGAACCTCAAGGAACCCTGTTAAGTCCAAAATTTAGTCCAATGTCCAGAGCTGTCAATAAAAGAAGATCTTATCAATGTGACTAAAGATGAGTTTTATACAATAGTTTGTCAACAGCTTTACTTTTCTTTTCTTTTTTTTTAATAGAAACTATTTCCATCACCAATATCTAATTAGGAGTCCTGCCTTCAGATTTTATCCCCATAACTTCTATGATAATGTTGATCATTAAGATGATCTTAAACATTTATATGATTAAATTTCCTGACCTTCACGCCTAATCACATGTCTAAAATCATCTTTAATAACAAGAACCATCTATCAAAATGATACACCTGTGCCAAGACAGGATAGTTTACTCAACCATATTTCATATTTTATCTTCACATATGCTTGTAAACTGCTCTGCCTTTAAATATAGTGATTTGATTGGTGTACATATTTTAACACAGTAAACAAGGGACGGAAACCAGCTGACCACAGGACCCTGGTGTTCCTTGATCATGCTTGTGAATATATACAACATGATATCACAGATTTGGGTAATATTCATCTAAAGAATTTGTACAATAATCACAGTGAGAGAGAGGTGTTATTAATGATGATAATAATAATAATAATAATAATAATAATAACAGGTGGCATGGTGGCTTAGTGGTTAGCACGTTCGCCTCACACCTCCAGGATCCGGGTTCGATTCCCATCTCCGCCATGTGTGTGTGGAGTTTGCATGTTCTCCCCGTGCCTCGGGGGTTTTTCTCCGGGTTCTCCGGTTTCCTCCCTGGTCCATAAACATGCACGGTAGGTTGATTAGCACCTTGGAAAATTGTCCCTAGTGTATGAATGTGTGTGTGAATGAGAGTGTGTGTGTGCCCTGCGATGGGTTGGCATTCCATCCAGGGTGCATCTTACCTTAATGCCCATAGACGTCTGAGATAGACACAGGCTCCCCGTGACCCGAGGGAAGATAAAGTGGTAGGAGTTGAATGAATGAATGGTCCCCCCACCAAGAATATCTTACCTGCAAAAAAAAGACTGCTTTAATATAGATGCAACACTGTTAGATTTCCTAGAAAAGGTCAGTGGTGAAGGGTCGAGATCTCCAAGCTGCCATGCTCGAGTCCCTGAGCTTGGACTTTTAACCCTAGTTCTGATCCTTTTCTGACCCCAGCTCCTATCACAAAATATTCTGTAAAGTACATTCATTCATCTTCTACCGCTATATCCGATCTTCCCTCGGGTCACGGGGAGCCTGTGCCTATCTCAGGCGTCTATGGGCATTAAGGCAGGATACACCCTGGATGGAATGCCAACCCATCGCAGGGCACACACACACTCACATTCACACACACATTCATACACACATTCATACACTAGGGACAATTTTCCAAGGTGCTAATCAACCTACCGTGCATGTTTTTGGACCAGGGGGGGGAGGAAACCGGAGAACCCGGAGAAAAAACCCCTGAGGCACGAGGAGAACATGCAAACTCCACACTCACATGGCCGAGACGGGAATCGAACCCGGATCCTGGAGGTGTGAGGCGAACGTGCTAACCACTAAACCACCGTGCCCCTTCTGTAAAGTACATGTGACGAGTATAAAGCTTCTGTCTTTCTTCCTTTCTTTCTATACAAGCCCATTCTATGGAGAGAGAGAGAGAGAGAAAAAAACATGCTGGCCGCTAGAGGGCGCCACTGAGACGCATTATATGTAGTAGTTTTTTTTTTTTTTTTTTTTTTCTCCCCCTTCTTCTTACAGGAAGCGCGTGTGCAGAATCAGCCTGGCGTTTGGATCCTGACTCTGCCGCCGGAGTGGAGGCAGTTTTACCGGGGATCTCTCGGGCTAAACTAACTGTCCGTAATGATGGTTCCTATCGGATACAGTGCAGCAGCGTTGATGTTGTACTCACTCGGTAAGCCTTTCTCAAGCCTTTTAATACAGTGTTTGCACGCGCTACTTTTGCTTTGCCTGCTCGTGTCTTTCTTTTCTTTTCTTTTTTTTTTAATGCATTCTGCACTTTTTTTCCCCCAGCAAAGAAATGCACAGGAAGTGGAGGGTAACTTTTGCAAAGCGGGATAGATGAGAGATTTGTTTGTTGAATGCATGCAACTTGCTCTTCTCTAGTGCGTGCAAAATACTTATTACAGGAAGTGGATAAAAAAAACAAAACAAACAAAAACAAACAAACAATGTTCCTGTAGCCAAGTCAGACCCCAGGTTTGTTTTGCAAGTTGTCATGCTGCCTTCAATGCGTTGTTCAAACGGGGATTTTACTTGACAGCTTTTCTCTAATCACATTTTCTTTGTATTGATCGATTAACAATGCAAGCCAGAGCTGAAGGAATTCCCACAGTCCTGAATTATAAGGTTTATTTAAACAAAGGGGGTCATTGAAGGCATTTTTCTTCTTCTTTTTTTGCAACAATCATGCCATCTAAATCATATCGTTGGCACACTACATAGTATGCAACCACAGGAGAGCCATGCAGTGTTCAATGGACTCTTTTTGCTGTGTTACTTAACACTAAATTGTAAATATTGATATTCAAATATGCAAAAAAGTTGTATAAACATAATACTTATTATTATTATTATTAGCACAGTGCATTTAAGCATGCAGTGTTAGAATGTTTTTCACTATTCAGTCAATACTACATTAGTCACATTGTCACTACACATGACTGCACACAAATCCTATAATTGTGTACTGGTTTGTATATTTTTAATTAAGGATGACGGCAATACGGTTTAGTTCTTATTGGCTGTAGAAATAGGTTTAAGTACTATTCTATATTCTGAACACTTTTTAAAACAGCATTCCTGTAG